>JAJAGP010001816.1:0-156435 GCA_025084515.1 Ancistrus triradiatus | reverse complement strand
TGGACAGATGTCCTGACATTGTCCTTTAGAATTCTCTGATATAATTCAGAACTCATTGCTCCATCAATGATGGCAAGCCGTCCTGGCCCAGATGTAGCAAAACAGACTAAAACCATGATACTACCACCACCATGTTTCACAGATGGGATAAGGTTCTTATGCTGGAATGCAGTGTTTTCCATTCTCCAAACATACTGTGTTTCTTTTAAACCAAAAAGTTCCGTTTTAGTTTGATCTGTACACAAAACGTTCTTCCAATAGCCTTCTGACTGGTCCACGTGATCTTTAGCAAATTTAGCAATGTTCTTTTTGAAGAGCAGTGGCTTTCTCCTTGCAACCCTACCATGCACACCATTGATGTTTAGTGTTCTTCCTGGAGTCCTTTGTGACCTCGCCAAGTATTACATGCCTTGCTCTTTGTTGGTCGACCACTCCTGGGGAGGGTAACAATGGTCTTGAATTGTCTCCATTTGTACACAATCTGTCTGACTGTGGATTGGTGGAGTCCAAACTCTTTAGAGATGGTTTTCACACCTGATTGTCATCCCATTGATTGAAAACACCTGACTCTAGTTTCATCTTCAAATGAACTGCTAATCCTAGAGGTTCCCATAATTTTGTCACTCACTAATATGTAATAATGGATCATTTTCCTCAATAAATAAAATACCAAGTATATTATTTTTGTCTCTTTTGTTTAGCTGGATTCTCTTTATCGATTATAAACTGTGTTTTTTTTCCCCTGTAGTTGTTAAATATCAAAAATTCATACAAATCAGTAATTTCTCTACATGCCTAAATAAAAACGAATAATAAATATAAAAAATCTGCACTCAGATTGGCTAACAGGGAAAAACAAGTTACTGAGGTTCTCATTCAGTATCAAATTAATGAACATGTTTTATTTTGAATAGTCACCAGCTCGCTTTACTTAGTTAGTATAGTTTACAATAGTTTTTGTGGAATTGCAGATTGAAATGTTATTATTACGTTTTTATATTTAATAATAAAAACGTAATAATAATGGTTATTGTTGGCTGTTTTCAGTTGACTTCATGTGATGAATTTTGATTAAGAGAAGAAGGGAAACAAAATCATCACCATTATTTTATTCCAAAAGCTATATTACCTTATTTTGACTAAGAAAATATTATAATAATAATGAATAATAATTGTAGGCTATATTTTTTATGGTATATTTTACAAAATATATGATTAATACAATAATATTTATTAATATATATCATGTATAAAGAATGATTGAATGTAAAGTGAATTAACAAATTTTCCTGTTTTCTTCTTTTCCTACTGAAAAAAATAAAATGGTCTCAGTCACTCTTGGTCTCAGTCTTGACTCGGACTCAACTACTAAAAGGTCTTGACGCAGACTCTGTGTGTTCTGGTCTTGGTCTTGACTCTGACATATTTATTTAACATTGCCCAAGACAGTCACTGATTTATGTGTTGGCATTTCTTGCATGTGTTGTTAGACACTCCCCTTCTGCTCTTTTGGCTTCCAGATGAACAACCAAGTGTACAGTATATATGAACTGGAGTCGTTTTGTGCACACACACACACACACACACACACACACACACACACAACAGCATATGCAGCAATGTCAAACTTTTCTGTGAGAGTTAAATAAGAGAGTTGATAATGCCAGGAGGTTCAAGTTCTGTTTTGTTGCTATGGCAATTCTTGTATTCCTTTGATTTTATGTACTTATTTTGAACTTAATTTGGTTATCCAGGCTGATTCCTCTCAATGCTGTTTTTTCTCTGCTTTCCAATGAGATATTCTTTTCTTTCCACTGTTGCCTCTGGTGGTTCACTTAATGTCTAGACTTGTATTTATGTTATGTCCATTTTCAAAAGTGCAATAAATAAACTGAATGTCATTCTTTGCTAGAAAGCTTTGATAGTGATAAGTTGTAAACAAAGTAAAACGAGCTCTCTTTTATTTTTATTTTTTTGCATGGATATGTGACTTTATGACCCTCCAAACTGATGTGGAAATTTATGAAAATAAAGCTTCAGTGTCATTATGTCGCGCCATGCTACCGACACACTCGCATCAAGCTACTACCACAGTGGACGGTAGGAACTACAGCTCCCAGAATCATCCGGCGGAACACGTGACTCCACCAGCCAATCCGGAACTCACTTCGCGATCAGGGTCACCCAAGTACTGATCAGGACTTCCTGATTCTTCTACTATTTATGCCCAGTGTTACCTACTCCCTTCGTGGAGTATTGTCTCATTTTCTCATTTTCGTACCGGGCGGTTATCTTCCCGGAATGATCTATGGTATTGACCCTTTTCTGTTCACTGGATTATGGCTTTGTTTTGTGATTGTGGATACCGTTGCCTGGCGGACGAATTACCGGTTTTGACTCTTGGCCTAGCGTTTGTATTTGTGGTGAAACGGTTTGCCCATTGTCACGTTAATAATCAGAACTCCCTGGTGCTGCGGTCATCTATCAAGTCCGTCTCACGTTACAGAATACTTCGCCATCATGCAGACAGCAGACAACCAGGAATTGCTCACCACCATCATTGCTCAGGTTTGAACTTTGAATCAACACAGCCATCTGTTTGATTCGCTGGCACAGTGTGTGGATCAGGAAACACAACAGAATCAGTTAGCCCTGATCACCACCAGCCTGAAGGAGATCTCTGGTGAGCTCCAGCCCATGACTACGCCCAGCACACCACATCCCTCCGTCTCCATCACCAAGCCCCAACAATGACTCTGTCACCCGTTTGGTAAGCAAGCCAGAAAAATTAGATGGTAACCCGAACTTGTGTGGAAGCTTTTTGCTCCAGTGCGAAATATTTTTCCAGAACTCACCCCTCAGCACTGACTGTCTCTCGCCTGACCAGCAGAGCTATAGAGTGGGGTACCGCTATCTGGTCTCAGATTAAGAACCAGACCTACGAGCACTTTGTAGGGAAAATCCGAGCTGTATTCGACCATCCACATCAGGGTCGTTCTCAGGGCAATCACCTCCTAAAGTTTCACCCTGTCTGCTGGGAGCAGATGGAATGAGCCCGCCCTCCTCAACACTTTTTGCAACGGCCTCCATCCTGAGGCGCTGAAGGAATTAGCATGTAGGGACGAGGACCTATCACTAGAGGATCTCATCAGTCGGGCCATACGCATCGATCAACTCCTGTTGAATTGACGTCATGGTGCGAGGTCTCAGCAACCAGGTACACCCTGCACAGCTCTCTCCCGAGCCTCCACTGGTCAAGCCTTACCTCCTGCCAGGGATCACAGTCCTGTACTTGATTCCACTGAGTCTATGCAATGTGATTCCACCCAACTAACCCATGACGAATGAGAAAGTAGATAGCACAAAGGGTTATGCTTGTATTGTGGCTTCACCGAGCCCAAGATCCAGGACTGTCGACTTTGGCCTTCTTGCTATGGGTTTGGTATCGCAATTGTTCCCGTTACCGGTCACCTTGGCACCTGCTAACCAGGCTATTGTCTTCCCAGCGCTGATCAACTCCAGACCTCAGGACAACTTCAGCGTGAACCTGGTACTGCAACCTAACACCCCCACCACTCAACTCTCCAGCAAACTTCACCTGTCCACCATGGCCGGTGACCCAGTGGGTTCTGGGACTACCATGGTTACGAAACCACAATCCCATAATCTCATGGCAAACACAAGAGATTATCAAATGGTCTGCATACTGCCTAAACCACTGTCTACAGCACCCTACTCACATCCTTGCACCATCCATTATTGAAAGCTCGGACACCTCTTCCGAACTCAAGATCTCCAAGGAGTACCTGGACCTCATAGAGGCGTTCAGCTGGCAAAGGGCCACATTTCTTCAACCGCACCAAAGTTATGACTGTGCCATTGAACTCATTGAGGGAGCCAGGTTACCTTGATCCAGGGTTTACCCACTGAGCCAGGATGAGGAGCAAGCCATGGAGGATTACATTAAGGAATCTCTGGCACAAGGTTTCATCCGCCCAACCACATCCCTTCCGGATGTGAACCTATCACTTCTGGATTCTTCTTTGTTAAGAAAAAGGATAGGAGCCTGAGGCCATGCATCGACTATCGGGGGTTGAACCAAATAACCAAGACCTACCCATATCCTCTCTCCCTGGTCCCTGTTGCTCTGGAGCAACTACGAGGTGCCACCATCTTTTCTAAACTGAACCTACGTAGTGCCTACAATCTGGTGAGAACTCGTAAGGGGGACAAGTGGAAGACTGCCTTCATCACTACCAAGGGACATTACGAATATCGGGTTTTCTTTCGGGGCTGTCCAACGAACCATCCGTTTTTCAAGCCTTTATCAATGACGTGCTACGGAACATGCTGGGCAAATTTGTCATCGCTTATACTGATGACATCCTCATCTATTCCTCTGACCATGACAACCACATACTACAGATCAGGCAGGTACTCACCAGACTTCTGGACAACCACCTGTTCGTCAAAAGTGAGAAATGTGAGTTCCACCTCACATCCATCACCTTTTTGGGTTACATCATCAGCTTCACGGGTATTACCATGGACAACAGCAAGGTGGAGGCCATCACTAATTGGCCCACGGCCACCTCCATCAAGAGCCTCCAACGATTTCTAGGATTTGCATATTTTTACCTTAGATTCATCCACAACTACAGCAGCATTGCCCATTCTTTAACTTCCCTTTTGAAACCTGATGGCAAAGTGTTCAAATGGACCCCACAGTCAGAAAAGCTATTTATGGACTTAAAAAGGGCCTTCACTACAGCACCCATCCTCAAACACCCCGATCCCTCTGAGCCCTTCAACGTTGAGGTCAACACGTCGGAGGTTGGAGTGGGTGCTGTATTATTTCAACGCTTGGGTAGTCAATGCAAGCTCTTTCCAGTGGCGTTCTTCTCTCATAAGCTCACCCCAGCTGAGAGGAATTATGGCATTGGTGACAAGGAACTGCTGGCCATCAAACTGACTCTCAAAGAGTGGAATCATTTTCTGGAGGGAGCCAAACACCCATTTGTGGTCTTAACAGACCATAAGAACCTGTAGTACTTCAGGAACGGCAAAAGAATGAACGCTAGGCAAGACAGATGGTCTTTTTTCTTTTAGGGCTTCAGGTTCACCATCTTGTACTGCCCTGGTTCATACAACACCAAGGTGGACGCCTTATCATGCATATATTGCGAAGAGGTCCGGGACCCAGAGAGGGAACTACCCAAACCTATCCTCACGCCCCCAGAATCATCGCTGCTCCCATACATTGGGAGATTGAGGAAGATCTTGACAGGGCTCTGGTAAATCAGCCCAGTCCAGCACAATGTCCTCGGAACTGCAAGTATGTCCTCGCTGAATGCCGTGAGCGTCTCATACGTTGGTCACTTTTCACTGGCCTCTTGGCATCCTGGAGAGACCCGCACCCAACAACTTCTGATTACTCAGTTCTGAGAGCACATTCAAAGGATATTCATGATTTCATCGCCACCTGCTCCACCTGCGTCCAATCTAAGGCATCCAGAACTTTACCCGCAGGCAAGCTTGTGCCACTACGAGTCCCAGCACGACCCTGGTCCCACATTGCTGTGGATTTCGTCACTGATCTCCAGAAGTCCCATGATTTTACAACCATACTCACCACTGTCGACCGCTTCTCCAGAGCCTTTGACTTTATTCCCTTCACGTCACTTCCCAACGCCTTCCAAACTGCAGAGAGGCCATTTCATCAGGTCTTCATCATCCTTGAGGACATCGTCTTTGACTGGGGCCCACAGTTAATTTCTCAAGTGTAGACATTTTTTGAAAGACTGGGGGTAACCGTCAGTCTCTCATCGGGTTACCATCCTCAGTCTAATAAACAATGTGAACGGGCCAACAAGGAATTAGAGACATTTCTGCGAATTTATTGTCATGACAACCCATCGGACTGGGTTCCAGTGTATCCTGGGTTGCCAACCTCTGCTAATGCCCTGGAACGTCCACTCGAACGTCCACTCAGTAAAAAGTTGGATGTACAGGACTGAACAGGTTTCAGAACATCCATCCATCAGATGTTTGAGTGTCACAAGCAGTCAGCTGATCAGCACCGTGGAGAAACTCCCACGCACTCTGCCGGACATCGCGTTTGCCTATCCACCAGGGATTTTTGTAGCACGGAGGGAAGTAATAAACTTACATAACTAAATCAACTAAATGCCTTGGCCCCTACAAGATTCTTAAATGCATCAACAAAGTCACCTACAAGCTGCAGCTTCCACTTCGGTCCAGGGTATGCAACTCTTTCCACGTGTCTCTCCTTAAACGTCATTGAAGGTCCCTTGGAAGAGTCTTCTGTCGATGCCAACCCCCCTCCACCCAAAGAAATAGATGGCGCTCCAGTCTACTCTGTCCGACAGCTGCTGGACTCTTGACGTCCAGGGGGGGTGCTGCAATACCTTGTGGACTGGGAGGGCTACGGCCCTGAGGAGAGAATGTTGATGTTCTGGACTCTGGTCTCAAGGCAGATTTTCATCAGCGCCCTACTCTCTTCACGAAGAATTGCCTCATTTTCTGATGTGCGTACCAAGCGGTTATCTTCCCGGACTGTTCTATGGTATTGATCCTTTTCTTTTCACTGGATTACGGTTTTTGTTTTGCGATTGTGGATACCTTTTCCTCACGGATGGATTACCGGTTTCGACTCTTGCCTATTACGCGACGATCCATTGGCCTAGCGTTTATATTTGTGGTGATGCTGTTTGCCCATTGTCACATTAATAAATCAGTTAACTTTACTCCCTGGTGCTGCGCTCGTCTATCAAGTTCGTCTCACGTTGCACGTTACATGTCCAGAGGTTTTGTCTGTCTCTGCTTTCTAATAAATGCTGATTTTACATTGATATTCAGGTCACACCTGCCCTTGCTACTTTTAAACTCACATTTACTGTCAGGAGCAGTTTGAGTTCAGCTCCATCACCAAGCCCAGCAATGGTCCAGCCAAGAAAAGCAGACATAATAATGTATTGCAGGTCACTGGTGACCTCTGTGCAAGATATGTTAGCCATGTTAGTTACTGCTCTCTTAACACATACTCATGCTTACCATACTGCTGTCATTTCAGGTACAAGTTTGCTAGGGGGTATGTTAATGAGCGAACTGGATCTTGTGGAATTATATGGGTAGAATTTTACGATTGCTTGATATACATACACAAAAACAGAGTAAATAAATATTTTGAAATAAAACATTGCCTCTTCGGTAACATCAAAAAAGTTAGTTGAACTGTTGCAAAGGTTCACCTCTAGCTTCCAGCAAAAAAGAAAAAAAAAGTTGAAATTAGCTTGGAAACATTACAAAAAGACATATTTTTCAGAAAGAATTACATAACTTAAGGCTTTTCAGCCTTATGCAAGTCTGAGCAATCAGGAACTATTTAGATGGTTTGTTGTTGTTTTTAAGAATAAAAAATGTTCTCCAAAGTGCTCCAAATTTTAATGCATAAACTTTAAAACACATTGGGAAGACAAATATAAAATTTGCTGTGTGCATAATGCAGACCATAAACTATTAAGGCATAATTGAATTGACTTGTTAATCTTTCATTAAAAATAAAGCCCAGATTGGCAGAGTGCTGCAGTGATGGTTGACCTTCTGGAAGTTTCTCCGATCTGCACACATGATCTTTGGAACTCAGCCAGAGTGACAATTTGGTTCTTGGTCACCTCTCTTACCAAGGCCCTTCTTTCCCAATTACTTAGTTTGGTGGGGCGGCCACCTAAGGAAAGAGTCCTGGTTGTTCCAAACTTCTTCCATTTAAGAATTATTAAGGTCACTGTGCTCTTGGGAACTTTCAGCACAGCAGATTTTGTTTGTGACCTGTAGTTTTTGTAGTCATTTGCTACTTTTGGCAGGTGTGTCTTTCTAAATCATGGCCAATCAACTGAATTTACCGCAGTTGGAAAGCAATCAAGGTGTAGAAACATCTCAAAGATGATCAAGAAAAATGGGAGGCCCCCCAGATCGACATTTCAAGTGTCATAGCAAAAGGATCTGAATACTTATGCCCATGCAAAACTTGGTTACATTTTCACTTTCTCATTATGGAGTATTGAGCACAGAGCCTTTAGCAAAAGGCTGCAACAAAAGGTAAAAACAGGGTCTGAAAACTTTGTTTCCTGACTGCCCCTAATTTTTCTTGACCAGGGGAGCAGACGTGTTTTACCTTTGGCATGCACTCCATGGGGTGAACTGTACAAGCCTAATACTTCATAATACAACTCAGAAATCCAGTCCGGTCCAGTCCAGTAGAATATTGCAAGGTAATAAAACCAAAAATATATTAGATAAGGCCAATGTGTGACTCATGAGATCCTTTATTGTTAATGAGACCACTTCTTTTTAGGTAGATCCCATAGGCTTCAGATTCCTGAGGCAACCACAGGGCAGCAAATGTCAGAATCTGGTTCTGCATAATGATATATGGGTCAGCTTAATTTTAAATTGTACTCACCTAAACTAACTTAAGATAATAAACGCCTAAAATTACACTACCCACTGAACTGGATGGGTTTTTAATATGGATGCATATTCAACCTTAATTTTCTTTAGTTAAAGTGCTATGAAAAACTTATTGCCTCATGAATTTCGGCATTTGTGCATTCCATTTTATTCTGACGGTCATCAAGTCTTCAACCAAAACCAAAAACTACATGACAGGCATAGAGTGAGCACAGAACACAAGTGGCTAATGTATTCATTAAATAACACTTCATAAATATTTTATCCGTAGACTCTTAGACCCTTGCATTATTGAAACACTCCTGGCAGAACTGCTTTACCACAGTGATATATGTAGAATTTGCATCCTAAATTGTACGTTTCTGGTTTTGCCATGAACCTAATCAGAAAATGGGGAAGGAAACAGACTGATCTCCATGGATTTAGGGTAGGGCTGCAACAATGAATCGATAAAATCGATAATAATCGATTATTAAAAGCATCGACAACGAATTTCATTATCGATTCATTGTGTCCCATGATTTATGTGTCCCCCGCCTTATCATATCTGCTTACGTTACTTGCGACACTTGCGGTCAGCGCTGGAAAAAAAACACGAGCGATTGAACGCAGCGAGGCGGAGCTGGCGTGGATGCGGAATATTCAAAATAAGTTAGCATTAAGGCTATGTTCACACGTACACGGGTATTTTCTAAAACGGGGGTTTTCAAATTTGTTTATAAAAAACATCGCGTCCACACAAGCACTATTTAAACATAGTCCATAGTCTCTACAAAGAGAGCCAGCTTTAGCCTGGAGCATGTTGACATGATAACATTTTTGGATTGCAATGCAAAGTTCCTAAAGAAAGGGAGTGAATGAGTTTGTATGTAGTGTTTGCATCAGAGATGCACTTATTTTTCTTTATTATTTGATTTGTTATTTTAATTTATTAATGAATTTAATTTATTATTATTCATTTATTGTAAGCACTTATTTGTTCTGTTATTTAATGTTATATTTCTGAATAAAGACATGGAAAGCTTTTTGTTTTTTTTTAATCTGATTCATCGATTAATCGAAAAAATAATCGACCGATTAATCAATTATTAAAATAATCGTTAGTTGCAGCCCTAGTTTAGGGTTAGACTTTGACTGAGCCTAAGAACATGGACAGATGACTGTCCTAGTAGGACAGAGCAAAATTCATGGCTCCTTCAATGATAGCAGGGTATCTAGGCTGCTTTTGGTTGACATCTCTCTGATAGTATCAGAGGCGGAAGAAGTACCCAAGTTATTTACTTCACATAAAAGTTGAAGTATGACGTATATATTTTACTGAAGTTGAAGTATTAAAGACACTAAATGTACTTAAAGTAAAAAAGTAAAATATTTATTTATAAAGCCTTTTCAACTCAGTTTTTGAAACAGGATGCCTTTTATGGAAGGCAAGAGGAACACATCGATGACTTTGAAGGTACATAACAATATGCAAAAATCATACAAATACAGAATCAAAAACAGAATAAAAACATTTTCAAGCATGATGAACCAGTATATCCAGAATACTCTGGACTTTTTAAATAAATGCTGATCTCTCACAACTAGACAATGATAATTATCATCAACTCTTTGAATCACTGACACTGCATTTAGCCTGCAGTCAACTACACTGGGCATACTTAATTAAAAAACCAAAACAACAACTTATGGAAAATGTTTAACATACCTCTTATATTCATCAAAGAAATGTACCATCCCAGCGACATGGACAAACCTCTAGTGTCTGATTAAGAAAAAGAGTTTGAAGTGTATACAATTATTTTTGGGAATACAATCCATTATGCTCAAAAAGTGTTAGAAAGACTTTATCCTAAGTCATCAGAATAGCTCTGAAATCTCTCATTGATGTACGCCTATCAAATAAAAGCCCATAAAGGCCTACCTGCTCTGCAAGAGCTCCTTCAAAATCATGAAGCGTGGCCCACATGGTGAGAGCCTACAAAAGAGATGGAACCACCGCGATTGCATCATTTTTGGTGCACTCACCCTTGATAGTTGTCAGTATAAACCTAGGATTCTGATTGGTGCTTCATTAGATGCCTGCCTCGAATTGACTAAAGAAAAGAAGAAATACAGATAAATTAAACAGCTAAATGAATAAATTCATAAAAGCTAAAGTATTTTTAGTTTTTTATGAAAGAAATACAAGTACAGAAGAAATACAAGTACAGAAGAGATACTTAAGTTTATTATTTAAGTACAGTAACAAAGCACTTTGTTGCTTATACCGCCTCTGGATAGTATTTGGTATCAATACTGATCTTAGTTGTGATAAGTTCTGAATTTCTTTGAATGTTTCTCTAGGGGTATTTGAAACTTGACGTCTTGCATCTGAGAGAGATTTTGGCAAGGCAGTCAAAATCTGGTGTTTGGAGCTGATCCAAAGTTTCTCACTTGCACAGTTTGGGTCATTGTGGTTCACTGGAGCCCCAAGGCCTTACACATGGTTCTGTAACCTATTCCAGACTACAAAGCTACAGCAAGAAAAAAGTGTTGGTCTTCAGATGTTTCTTTTCAAGCACTTTATAGCTGTGTGCTGTGACGTTCATTCTGGTCTAGCCTAAATCAGGGCTACAGAACATCTAATGCTAACAAACCCTTTAATTTGGTTGCATTTTTATGGTGGACAGCAATGTGAGATTCCTTGCACACAAAAGAAATAAAGCAACACTGTTGCCAAATACTAAATGTGCACACCTTCAGACACAGAGACAAGGGATGGAGACAGTTCCACAGCGCTGTATGTACACCACTAAGCCTCTACGTAACACCCCCATCAAACCTGACCAAAACTGTGATTGCAGCTGTCCATCACTACCTGTACTTTTCTCATAGATCCTACTTAAAAGTTAGCACTGAAATATTTTGCAAAGTTTTCAAATCAGTTACTAGTCGCTCATACACAGCGTACACCATCCTCCATGAAAAATAGAAGAAAAGCAATACAACTCTTTTTTTTTTATAGTGCTCTTTTAAAATACAGATTGTTTCAAAGCAGCTTTACAGACATCAGTGCCTTAACCCCCAGTGAGCAAATCAAGGCTGCAAGTGGCAAGACACCTCAGTATGCAGATAGGAGCTGTAAGAATTTTGGGGAGGAATAAAGACTCAGCAGGGGAAGCCCATTCTAGCTGGCACTCTGAATAATGAGTCATTCAGATTTTATTGTATAACGAGTCAAAGCTTGAAAGTAACAAGGTTTCTTATTGCTGAAAACCAGAGTGGCGTAGTTAGTTTCCTGGATAGCCCAAATAATGCAGGCTAATTACTACTTTAATTTTATACAGATGAACATGATAATTATGATACCATAAGAACATTAATGAACAGGGCTGGGAAAGATAGAATGGCAGTTTAACAAGGGAAGGGGATGTATGGTGTTCAGTGTGGTAGGAACAGGACCATGTAGACATAAAGTTTATAAGCCTTGGGAAATTTATAAGCCTTGGGATTGGAGAGAGTTCCCCCAATTCTGCACTCAATACTCCATAATGAGAAACTGAAAACAGGATTTTAGAAATTTTTGCAAATTTATTAAAAAGGAAAAACAATTTTTACATGGACAGAAGTATTCAGACCCACTTGAAATTCAGCTCTGGGGACCTACCATTTCTCTTGTTCATCTTTGACATGTTTCTACACCTTGATTGGAGTCCACCTGTGGTAAACTCAGTTGATTGGGCATGATTTGGAAAGACACACACCTGGCTATATAAGGTCTCACAGCTAACGATGCACATCAGAGCAAAAACCAAACCAAGAGGAGGAAAGAACTGCCTGTAGAGCTCAAAGTGTTCCGTCTTTTCAGTCTGGAAGACCTTTAGGTGTCTTTTTTTGCACAAAATTACCCTCTAAAAACTATAAATACTTCAGTGCTATCTTTTAAGAATGATCTATGAGAAAAGCACAGGTAGTGATGGACAGTTGCAATCACAGTTTTGGGCAGGTTTGATGGGGGTGTTACATAGTGGCTTAGTGGTGTACATACAGCGCTGTGGAACTGTCTCCATCCCTTGTCTCTGTGTCTGAAGGTGTGCACATTTAGTATTTGTTCTGATTTTATTCTGGACTCTGTGAGAAGTCTGCGTGGGTTTACTCTGGGTGTTCCAGTTTCCTCCTACAGTCCAAAGACATGCATTAGGTCAATTGATTATGCTAAACTGGCCCGCTTCTTTTGTATGCAAGGAATCTCACACGTCTTTTACTGAAGAAAGGTTTTTGTCTGGCCACGTTGCATTAAGCGCAGATTGGTGGAGTGCTGCAGAGATGGTTGACCTTCTGGAAGTACCTCCCATCTGAACACAGGGTCTTCGGAGCTCACCCAGAGAGACAATTGGGTTCTTGGGCACCTCTCTTACAAAGGCCGTTCTTCCTTGATTAATTAGTTTGGTGGGATGGCCAGTTCTAGGAAGAGTCCTTTTGTGTTCCAAACGTCTTACATTTAGAAAATATGGAGGTCACTGTGCTCTTGGGAACTTTCAGAGCAGCCGCCATTTTGTAGCCTTCTCCAGATCTCTGCCTGAGTCTGTGTCTGAGTTTACCACAGGTGGACACTAATCAAGGTGTAGAAACATCTCAAAGTCAAGATCAAGAAAGTGGAGGCCCCCAGAACTAAATTACAAGTGTCAAAAAGTCTGAATACTTATGTCCATGCAAAATTGTAGTTTTTTCTTTAAGGTTTTATTAATACATTTGCAAAAACTTCAAAAATTCTGTTTTCACTTTCTCATTATGGGTTATTGAATGCAGATTGATGGGGAACATGAGTTGTCCCTGGGTCATCTGCCTGTCTGCAGTATATCCTTTCTTCTGTACTTGAGTGAACAGATCTTTAGTCTAGATTTAAGCTGAGAGCTGGACTGAATACTAAACATTTAGGAGCAACACAGGAGAAGGATATATAGGATTAAAAGCTTACACAGTTAGGATTAGTGTATAACACACATGCTTTTATAAATAATGAATGCTAGTGGGTGTAAATATGGTGTTAATAATAAACTGCACTTGTTAACGTTCCACTACATATTACTATGCCCTATGAATGGTTTAAGACCATTATTGTTTTTGGTTTATATAATAATAGCACAGAAGTTTTAATCTCACGAGGTATACAGTCATTATTTGCTTTGTATTTTCTTTTCTATTTCTTTTAATGATGTCCAGTTAAGGCTATGATTTGTTTATTTATTTTATGAATATTATCCATTTCTGCAACTGTGTACTATATAGGCAACCCCATAATAATAATCACCCTTCAGGAAAGTGAACTACTACAAAAGTATAAAACAAGTTTTAAAATGCATTAAAAACATGTTTTGCACTCGCAGAACTCAAGCTATTACTCACCTTTCCTCTGAACTGTTTTAAATAAGTATATTCTGTCAAACAACATGGAGCAAAGCTCTAGGCAACCCTTTAGTAATGTAAAACAATGTACTATACATAGCAAATTCCATCTACAAATACTCTCAGTATCCAACAACTGTCACCTTTGACCATTTCAAGTTTCCACAGGGTATAAATGAGGTTGAGCTTGTCATCCATCACCCTGGGGAAAATAGATAGATAGATGCTTATATGTCAGGTACAAATAAAAACATCAGCAGTTAAAAAGTGAAGGTAAGCACAGTCGGGGCATCAATAAAAACAAGTTTCAGAGATCTGGAACACTTGACAATTTGCCAGTAAAAGGAAACATAGTGCCTGTACAAAAGGGTGAGGAGGATGTAGAGGTGTTCAGCCTACAAAATGAAAGACCTCACCATTCCCAAGTCTCCTTAGAAATACAATTGGCATTTTTAGACGAGTCCATCTTTTAGACATCTTTGCTATGCTCAAAAATTCACATAACATTTACATTTACAAGACGCCCTTATCCAGAGAGACACAGTCATACAACCCAAGCAATTGTGGGTTAAGGGCCTTGCAAGGACCCAACAGTGGCAGCTTTTTGGCTGAGGTGGGATTGAACCCTGGACCTTCTGTTTCATAGTTCTGCACCTTAACCACTAGGCCACCACAGTCCCTAAAAGATGTATCACTGATGTTTTTGTTGCTGTTTTACATCTAGTGGGCCAAGGTATATTGAATTACATTCATCACCAGATCATTTTAGCCCAAAATCTGATTGCTTCCTCCAATCATTTAGGCCTTGCCACTGAATTTCACCAAGACAGTGACCTATAAATTGACCAGACGCCCTTATCCAAAGCAAATTACAAAGAGCTAAACAGATGAAGGTTGTCCCGGATAGTAGTCCAGGGGTCGGATTTGCATTGTAAAGAAACAACTTGAAGGTTCTCAAACTCTTAGAAGTTCAAAAGACTGTTCATAAATGCAGTTCTCGAAAAAACTAGAAGTTCTCAAATATTATCTTAAGAAATTCTTCATTTCTTACATAGGCTAGGTTGCACTTTACAGCTTATAATATACAACACAAGACACATTTTGAATTTGTATTCACCATTATTTCCGTTAATCGGCTCAGAGGAAAAACTTCAGCTGCTCAAAAAATTTAGCAAACAATAAAGAGTTGATGGTGGAATAAATTATTTATTGCAAATGTGTCCCATCAACTAAATTGTTTGAAGTTTTAAATTTCGATGCTTCCCTTGTCAACTCTTACAGCCTTAGACAAAAATATTTAAGAACGTAATGTTTTCAAGAGCCACTCGTTCATAGAATTGTTTAAAAAAAAACAATTAAGAAAAAAAATAAGATAATTCTTAAGAACGTATATGAAGAATGACATTTTTCAGAACGTTTATCTTAAGAATGAAGTTAAGAAAAAACAAACATTTAAGAAGATTTTCTCTCTTAAGAAACGTTCGGTCCCTAAGCCTTGAACACTGAGCCACAGCAATAACGTGCTTCGAGAATGATGGAAAACTCAAAAAGACTGAAGAGGACAGTCCACATAGGCAAATCTAAAATATGCAGAAGCTTCAATATTCTGCATGAAACAATACTTCAAAACAAGTGACCTTAAAGATCTTAAATAGCCATTCTCAGATCTTGAGTGTGTGTTTATGTAGTAAAACAGCCTGTCATTACACATATACAGCAGTACGGTGAAATTCTTTTCTTTGTATACCCGAGCTTGTTAGAAAGTTAGGGTCAGAGCTCAGGGTCAGCCAAGATACAGCACACCTGGAGCAGAGAGCCCAAAGACATGTACAATATTCTGAATGACCGACTGGCTAACAATGCAAAAGAGTTTTACATTCAACAGACTGGAGTCTACTGCTAACTGCTAGCAACTGTGGAAGCTTGGCAGAGCCAGGAGTCAAACTTTCCAAATTAGTAGTCCTTATTGAAAAACTAAAGAGACTGAAGATTGTAGACCAAATGGAGAAACCTAAAATCTGTAGAACCTTGAAATATGGGGTAGTCAAATTACGAAGGTGGGCGACATGGTGGCTTGTTGGGTAGCACTGCCGCCTCACAACAAGAAGGTCCGGGGTTCAATTCCACGTGGACTAGTCTGGGTACTTTCTGTGTCCACGCGGGTTTATCCCGGGTACTCCAGTTTCCTCCCAGTTAACTGGTGCCCCTAAATGTGCCCCTATGATTATGTGAGTGCATGGCCCTACAATGGATTGGCGCCCTGTCCAAAAATAACATAATGCCGTCCTGTGTCCCCGTCTAGGCACTGGCTTTCCCACGCCACTGTGCAGGGTCAAGCGGACAATGAATGAATGAATGAAATTACAAAAGGTGCCAATTATTTTTGAAGAAAAAATAATAAACAAAATAAAAACAGAAGAAAAGATGCACTTGTTTGAAAACTTGTGTGAAAGCGACAGTTTTTCAGTATGTCCAACTCGAACATATTGCTTTTCTGTTCATTTGTTTGAAAGGTGCTATTCATTCCAGCATCACACACAAACTAACCAGTGATCACAACTTCACAAAAGTGAAGTCACAAAAGCAAGAGAAATGCTGAGGAGTCATTTGAAACTATTTCTATGGTTTTGTGAATAGTAACTCTCTGCTGTTTGGCAGATAACATTTCATTGACTTTCTTTTGGCTTAGAAGTTAGTGCTTTAATTTCCAATAAGGAGTTCATTAGAACATGGATCTGGGGAACAAAGCCTCATGTTCTTCAGTGTTAAAAAGCATTTGTGCATTGCGACTGCTTCTTTCCACCTCTGAAGAAAATCAATGCTGGCATTTCAGGGTTGTGATGCTGGAATTGGCAGTTGAGTCAATGGTAGCAGTACTTAATGGGCTGTTGGCTTACCGTTGCTTCTGGTGACATTCTAATGAAATTATGATACTTTCTCTGTAAACAAGATTTTGAATTTGCTGTCGGAACAATAATTAGTTGAATATGCCTATTATGTTAAATAAATTGGCTCGTATATGTTCAGAAAAGAAAATATAGACTTGATTGAAGGACTGGGTTTAGAACATAGTGAACGTCATGAGCAGATTAATTTAGCGATCTTGAGTGTGATTTTATGGAGTAAAACAGCCTTTTTCTGCCATCATTCATACACAGCAGTGCGGTGAAACTCTTTTCTTTGCATGTACATCTTGTTCGGAAGTGAGGGTCAGAGCTCAGGGTTAGCCATGATACAGCAAACCTGAAGCAAAGACGTTTAATGGCCTTGCTCAAGGGCCCAAAGAAATGCACAGAATTTGATATTACCAACTGACTGAGAATGCAGGAGAGTTTTACATGCAAAGATCAACAGTCTACGGCTAAAACTGCACTAGCCCATCTCTTGGGTTTGGCTGTTTATTTACTGAGACATAACTGTCAGTATTTTAGGAGTACAGTAATGCGTTAGAAGATTGCAGGTCAAAACTAAACGTTATTAATAAAACCATTATTAACAGTAAAATAAAACAAACACTTAGCATTATTTCTGAGAATAAAAATAATAATAATAAAGAAAGAAAAAAGTGACTGCTCTCTGACAGGAAATCAATCACTGTTGGAGCTGAAGATTAGAAATTATGTGTTGCTTTTGCAAAAGAGAGAGAAATTTTAATCTTCTAGACTTTGAATTATTTAAGGCATGTGAAATGAGTCAGAAAGTAAAGGATGCCTGAATCCTCAGAAGATTAGTAGCCCTGATCCTCTGCTGCGATCACTGACAGCACTGTGAAAACAAAGGCCTAACCTCACTGTTGCCAGATTGCCCAATTTTCCTCCCTGTTGAACTCCATTTGTTTGGATTGTACAGGGGAAATTATGTTTGGACAGGCGGACAAAATCTTGGACAGGTTTCTGAAAATAAATGGAAATTGGGCTATAGTGCCCATAAATCCTTCCACAACCAATATTCGTTCCAACTCATGCATTTTACTTTTTAGATAATCAACTTTTTACTGAGTTTCAAGTGAAGGAAGCTATGGTAAATAAAGTCATCAGATTTGGTTGTTCAAAAAAAAATTTTTCTTTGTGGAAACTCATAGACAAACAACTCGACAATAATTTGCACCCTTGGTGCGTATGAGCAAAATGAAATGTCTTTAACAAAACCATTTGTCACAATTATCCCTGCATTTAGAACTTTGTCCAACCTCTTTTGGCAACATAATTACACTTCTCATATAATTACAGTTTTCATTCATAAAGTTTGATGCCATTTTAGAATACAGATGGATGGAAGTTTTCTATTGGTGATCCAAACACCCAACATTAATTTAAATCTATTGGTACCTCATGGAGCTTAAAACACCATGTATCCTAGCAATATCACCAGTTCCTTTGGAGAAGAACAGAACAATATAACAAAAAGACATTTTTGTCTCATCTGACCATAGGACAGATTTCCTGAAGGTGACGCCTATTTGTAGATTTGAAGACTTGGTGACATCTGTGATGCTCAGAGAAATGTGTGCCTCTCTAACCACTTGCTTGCACTGCACAGTTCATTACATTAATGGAATTTCAGAGTGTAAACAGCAAGGGCACAAGCCTAAACTGAAGACCCGTGATCTCCGAGCCCTCAGGTGGCACTGCATCAAGAACTGCCATTCATCAATAGCTGACAGAACCACATGGACAAGGGATTACTTGCAAACATTTGTCAAGCACCACAATACAGAGTTACATTCACAAATGCCACTGGGCTCTGAGAGTGGGATGGACCATCACACAGTGGAAACGTGTATAGTGGTCAGACAAATTGGGATCATTTTGGAAAAAATGGACACCATGTGTTCTGGACCAAAGGCATAAAGACCATCCAGACTGTTATCAGCAACAAGCCCAAAAGCCAGGGTCTGTCATGGTATGAGGTTGTGTCCATGTCCTTGGCTAATTAATTTATACTTCTGTGATGGCACCATTAATGCAGAATGCAGAAGTAAAATGAGATTTTAGAGCAGCATAAGCTGCCTTCAAGTCTTCTTTTCCAGGGGTGTCCATGCATTTGTCAACAAGACAATGCAAAACCACATGCTGCACACATTACAAAGGTATGAAGAGGGTTCAGTCCTGACCTGTTCCCAATAGAAAATGTGTGGAGACTTTTGAGCAAAAAATGCAACGACAACTCTGTACTGGTGCACAGAATGGGACAAAACAACAGCTGAAACACTTCATTGCTTGGTGCCAAAATGTATTTTGAGTGTTGTAAGAAGGAATGGCAACATTGCAAACTGGTAAATGCTTTACTGTCCCAACTTTTTTTGGAATGTGTTGCAGGACTGAAATCCAAAGTAAATGTAGTAAACACTGCAGGTTTTTGTATTATTTGTAATTTCCATAATGCCAAAGTTTTTTTCTGATTTGATTTCTGGTTGTACAGAGCAAATAGACTCACCAATATGACACCAAACATTTTTTGTGTACTAGTCGAACAGTCTGGATTCATACAGCATCATACTTAAATGGAATCACTCAATGTTGAGGAAAAAGTACAGAATCAACAACCAAACAATTCGCAAATAGTATTTTGTTGCTACTTCATGGGGTCTATGATAGCTTGAATTCTCTGAGGAAAAAACACTTCATCACCAGACCTATTTCTATTCAACTGAATGAGAAAAGTGTCCAAAAGGCATTGTGCCTGTGCATTGGCTGTAGAGATTATGAATGCAATGTCCTCTGACTTTTTGGGAACTTGCTTAACTTGCTTCAGTTTCTTTATTTTCATAATAATATATAGTAGCACTAATAATAATGGCAAGTGGTTTTATTTCCTTACAGTGAAGTTACTTCAATGAAATGTTAAATTTTACAGTAGTTAGCAAAACATTTTTTCATAACATTTTTAGACATCTTCTCCAAAAGGAGACAACAATTCTGCCGTGTAGTGACCTTTCTTTGCATGCTTTAAGGGCTAGTATTTAATTTCAAAATGTGAAATTAATCAATTTTTTAAATTATTTTTTTTAAAACAAGATAATTCTGTTATGAATTCAACCTTGTATACTTGTATACTAAAGCCTGGGGAAACTTATTTATTGAGCTACCAAAAAGCAGAATGTTATTTCTCATAGTATTAACTCTTTTTTTGTTGTTCTTTGGCCCCACCATGGTACAATGATACGAATATTCAATTCGCACCTGTTATTTGAACATTGGACTGACCAACATTGGACATGAACCAACGACGTTCATGCTAAAGCTTCTAAAGCAGAGATGCTCTTCACATTTGGCCATCCCAAGTTAGGTTCTTTATTAGCAGCACAACAAACAGTTTTATTTCCAAGTGAGATGTCGTGTTATTGATAAAACTGCCATTCTTTAGGTGTGTGTTTATTCAGCACTGGTAATAAAAGATTCAGCTCCCACACTTAAAACATTGTTCGTTTTGCCCATTTCTGTCTATCCCAGATTTGTCCGTTCTTCAAGGCTGTTATCTGACTTGTTGGACATCACAAGTCCATAATCTCAAACCCGCACCAGGTGTGTTTGTACAAATTAGATAGCATAGTGGACTTAACAGCACAGTGTTTAAAGGTTGTTCCGTCTTTCTCAATTTCTTTATGAAAAATGCTAATTAAACATTTGAACAGAAGAAACGATAAGATATAAACATGTGTAAGCCTTACCCTTCCAACTTCAATGGCTGAAGAGCCAATATAATCATCTTTGTATTGTTTACATAGATACACACTCACTGTCCACCAGGTATTAGGTACACCTGTTTGACTGCTTGTTAACGCAAATATCTAATCAACCAATCACAAGGCAGAAACTCAGTGCACTTAGCTTTCTAGACATGGTCAAGAAAGCCTGCTGACGTTCAACCTGAGCAACAGAATGGGGAAGAAATTTTATTTAAGTGATGTTGAATGTGGCATTTCAGAAACTGCACTACTAGGATTTTCACAAATGATTTACAGAATGGTCTAAAAAAAGAGAAAATACAGAGGAAGGGCTAGTTCTCTGGGCAAAAGTGCCTTGTTGATGCCAGAGGTCAGAGGAGAATGGTCAGACTGGTTCAGGCTGATAGAAAAGCAACAGTAACTCAAATAACCACTCGTTGCTACCAAGATATGCAGAAAAGCATCTCTGAATGCACAACACGCCCAACCTTGAGGGAGATGGGCCACTGCACCAAAAGAAGTAGTCAGCTAAGAACAGGCAACAGACTACAATTCACATGGGCTCACCAAAATTGGACAATGGAAGATTGGAACAACACTGGTCTAAGCAGTCGCAAATTCTGCTGCAAGATTTGGATGGTAAGGTCAAAATTTGGCATAAACAACATGAAAGCATGGATCCATCCTGCCTTAGTTCAGGCTGCTGCTGGTGGTGTAAGGGTGTAGGGGCTTATCTTCAGAACTGATCGTGGACGTTGTGCCCCTGAATACCAACTGACAATCATTTAAAATGCCACAGCCTAGCAGAGTATTGTTGCTGGCCATGTCCATCTCTTTGTAGACACAATGGACCAATCTTCTAAACGCCATTTCACAAAGCTCAATCAATGGGTCCAATCTAGTACTAGCAAAATGTACCTAATATAGTGGCCAGGGTGTGCATAATCAGGGTTGCAAAGAGGTTCAAAGCCTATCCTGAAATTGGTACCTCAGTGCAACTCTCACTAATAAGTGGGGATAAAATGTGAAAGGAATATTCTTAATAAAAATGTAATTCAAAAAATAAATCTTGTCAGAAATTTCTTCATAGGAAGGTTGTTCACGATTCAAACACTGCAAGATCACCGTACCCTATCGTCAATCACTTATAAAATACTTTATTTGAAATGAAATGATGTACTGAGTCTACTGAGGTCACACATTTCATGCGCCTTGACTACTGCAGACAAGAAGCATTGCTTTGTAAAATGTAATATATTAAGTTGATATATTAAATTGCAAATGGGACATTCCTGTATTTCCTCTAATAGAGCATAGATATTTATATTCAGCTATAGATTTGAGTGATCTGAGCATTCAGAGACGTGTCTGTTCAAAAGATATTTATTGCTTTCCCTAGGCACATCAGGCTGAGAGAAAAAATAAAAATCTAACACTTTACTTTGAGGGGCACAAAACATAAGGAACTCATGAAGAAGTAATACTTTAGTAATGCTTAACATGTATGTCCTTTTTTAATTACTACATGAATTCATATATTGCTCCTGCATAAAGGTATACAGTGGGGCAAAAAAGTATTTAGTCAGCCACTGATTGTGCAGGTTCTCCTACTTAAAAAGATGAGAGGTCTGTAATTTTCATCATAGGTGCACTTCAACTATGAGAGACAAAATGAGAAAAAAAAATCCAGGAAATCACATTGTAGGATTTTTAAAGAATTTAATTGTAAATCATGGTGGAAAATAAGTATTTGGTCACCCACAAACAAGCAATATTTCTGGCTCTCACAGGCCTGTAATAACTTCTTTTCTGCAGGACAGCTTTTCTGTCCTCCACTCGTTACCTGTATTAGTGGCACCTGTTTGACCTCGTTATCTGTGTGAAGGACACCTGTCCACAGCCTCAAACAGTCAGACACCAAACTCAACCATGGCCAGAACCAAAGAGCTGTCAAAGGACAACTGGAAGAAAATTGTAGACCTTCACCAGGCTGGGAAGAGTGAATCTACAATAGGCAAGCAGGTTGGTGTGAATAATTCAACTGTGGGAGCAATGGAAGACATACAAGACCATTGATAATATCCCTCAATCTGGGGCTCCTCGCAAGATCTCATCCCGTGGGGTCAACATGGTGAGCAAAAATCCCAGAACTACACGGAGGGACCTGATGAATGACCTGCAGAGAGCTGGGACCAAAGTAACAAAGGCTACCATCAGTAACACACTACGCAGAGAGGGACTCAGATCCTGCAGTGACAAGCGTGTCCCCCTGCTTAAGCCAGTACATGTCCAGGCCCGTCTGAAGTTTGCCAGAGAGCATATGGATGATCCACAAGAAGATTGGGAGAATAGCATGTGGTCAAATGAAACCAAAATAGAACATTTTGGGAAAAACTCAACTGGAGGAAAAAGGATGCTGTGTTGCATCCCAAGAACACCTGTGTGAAGCATGGGGGTGGAAACATCATGCTTTGGGGCTGTTTTTCTGCAAAGGGGACAGGACGACTGATCCGTGTTAAGGGAAGAATGAACGGGGCCATGTATCAGTGAGAGCATTGAAGATGGAACGTGTCTGGATCTTCCAGCATGACAATGATCCCAAACACACCGTTTGGGCAATGAAGGAGTGGCTCCGTAAAAAGCATTTCAAGGTCCTGAAGTGGCCTAGCCAGTCTCCAGACCTCAACCCCATGGAAAATTTGTGAAGTCCGTGTTGCCCAGTGACAGCCCCAAAACATCACTGCTCTAGAGTGGAGTGAATGGAGGAATAGAGAATTGAGGAATGGGCCAAAATACCAGCTAGTGTATGCAAACCTGGTGAAGACTTACAGGAAACGTTTGACCTCTGTCATTGCCAACAAAGGTTATGTTACAAAGTATTTACTTTGAACTTTTGTTATTGACCAAATACTTATTTTCCACCATAATTTCCAAATTAAATTATTTAAAAATACTACAATTGATACGGTACGCCATGATGCTGAGGGCATCCAAGTGGACATGTTTACAACAGATTTATCAAGGTCACAATTTAAGTTTTTTGACATAATGTAACCATACTCCCAACCATCCATTTTCACCACCTGACCAAAACCACTTCAACGCATGTCATGTCGTAATTACGACCTCCAAACTCGAAAGTATGAATTTCAGAGGACTTGAAGGTAGCATGTGCCAAGGGTTGTTTATAGGGTCTGAGGAGTCGAGGTGGGCGATACCGGGAATTTTGGTATTGATCCGATACCAAGTAAATGCAGGGCCAGTATCGCCGATATCGATACCGATACTTTTTTATATGTAAGCTTCATAGATCCAAAGGATCCAAAAGACCTAGGATAGAATTTCGCCAAACATTGTACGTGACAACAAAATACTTTATTATCACAATCAACATTTTTGTTTAGAAACAATGGAACAGTAACAAAACAATTGCCTTAACATTAGGACATTAACATTTTTTGAGGTAGAAAAGGAGAAACCACAATACAAAAATAAAATAAAAACTCTCCCCTCACTAGACATCTTTTCTAGTTCTTTCTTTCTTTGTTTCTTTTTTCAAATAGAATTGTTCTAAGGAAAAACAATAAAAAATAAGGAATTTTCGTGTAAAAAAAATATCACTTAAAATAAAATCTCCTGAGGTAGAGGGCTGACAAACCACAATACAACAAAATTAACACACCACAACAAATACTGTAAACAGTTTCAAACTTATTCTGTTTTTCAAGTCAAACAATACAATAAAATAATACAAAAAATAAGGAATTTCTTTCCTTCAGTGCACTTCTCTACGTTTTTTCTTGAATAAAGAGTGTAAAAAATATATAACTTAAAGCTAATTAAAACAATCTTCTGAGGTTAGAGAGCTGACAAACCACAATACAGAAAAATTAACACACCACAACAAATACTGTAAACAGTTTCCAACTTGTTCTATAGTACATACTATATAGTCTATACGGTCTATAGTGTATCATAGCAGAACCTATGATACGTAATGGTAAGTTAATGTTTAAAACACTTACATTAACCTACAGTTGGGCAAAATCATTAACACAAATGTGTCGAGAACCGAAATTTACGAATTCCAAGGTGATCGAGAATCGAGGTACCACTGTAGATTCAATCGAGATTTAAAAAAATGTGCACGCTTCTTTGTTTACCCTTTAAAGTCTCTACAGTTCAGTTCCCTGAGAAGTATCAATGCAAACAACAATCATGAAGTGAAACCCCCATTGTTTTTTAATTATTTTTAGTACACAAATAAGATCCATTTCAACGGCTTTTCCATTTATGAATTCACAGTGTTGTGGACAAATTCCTCATATACCAAGACTCAGACGCCACTTCGTTATATAGCTTTATTTCATTATCGTTTTCAGTAGACCCTTGCCCTCACAAGCTTGTGTGTGTGTGTGTGTGTGTGTGTCTGTACTATATAAACTGCAACACGAGTGGCCTCTTGACATACAAAAGGGTCATTATAGTGCGCAGAGGATCTGTCAATAGAACACACATTCCCCTGGTGGCAAGAGAATTCTAGTTGAAATGATTTCCTTGGTGAATTGTAAGCTCAAACAATACAAGCAACAGAGGGCTAACCAGTTGTTAAAGAAACGCAGCAAAGTGATGATAGCTGTCATGGAGCTACTGAATTTTTAAAACCCAATCCAAACTACAAAACAGGCTTATGAAATTTATTTTCAACACAGTTTTAAAGGTAAATTTATATCCGATCATCTTTTACCATATTAATTCTGCTTGTCAGGTCTCCTGACCAAGTGAACTGGTATCTAATCCCTCTATTGCAACAGGGGAACTAGCAAAAGGAAACAATGAGAGTAAGACAATGAAAACAATAAACAGCTTCAAGCCACTGCAAAAAACTGTCACAGATGATGATGTGACACAGCTCACAGGAGAGCTCATTATTCACATTTCTCTGGAGCGCCAGAGCTAAGGTGTTTCCTGTCATGTTCAGTTCAAGAAGATGGCTTGCCGCTTTTCAGCATTTGTCATATTAAAGCAATAAAATGCTCTGAATGACAGTATATCAGCCTATCGGTATTTGTAGTCAGGGACATTCACAGTTTATTTCATGAAAAGTGTTTGACTGTTTTGATTTAACCCTCTGTGTTGTGAAGCTATTGGGTTGCTTTGTGTGGTTTTGATTTTGCATATAGAAAACCTTTTGGTGGTGCAGGGTTTAGTACTCACAACTCCAGAGACCTAGGTTTGATTCCCAGGCTGGCTGATACCTGTGTGGAGTCGTTTTCCCCGTGTTTGTGGTCGTTTCCTGTCGTTTCCTCTCACATACAAATACATTCTCTAATGTGTCACAGTGATTGTTTGTGTACTCTGCAATGGATTTATGCTCTGTCTAGAATTGGTTCCCACCTTGCACACCATGCTACTGATTAAGCTCCAGCGACTCTAGTGACTCTGATTTGGATTAATTGGGTATGAAAATGAATGAATTAATAAAACTTTTAGAAAAGTGTAAAGTTCTTTTTATTATTCCTGATTTTGCTTGTTTTGTCATTTCAGTTGACAGCTTCCTACATTACTCACAATGCCTTTCAGCCATGAAAGTAACAACTGTGATATTTAAGTAATAGAACTTGAGATGAACTGAAGGCGAGTGCCATAGATAATCACTGCTGTGATGTTATTCGCAGTAACACACAACCTCGTGTTCTATTTTTTTTTTATACAACAGGTTTTTTATAAAGTGTGTGGGGTTCACAAGCTGACAGAAAAGACCCTCACCATCAAAGAATGACCAGGTCGAGTCAACTTATTCAGTGTAGAAGAAGCTATTTTATATTAATTATATATTAAAATTATATTGAGTCTCAGGGTTGTTTTGGGGCAACACGGACTTTGGGAATTAGTACAGAATTGTAGATATGTCAGGGGGATATAATTAACAAAATTATAGTAGTGGAAGTGAAATAGTGCGGGAAACTGCAGGGGGGATTAAGAGAGGTAAATGGGGGGTAGAATAATAATAGTGTGCAAAGTCTGGTGACTGTGAACCCCAGTCTCACGGTATGAGCTTCGCACTTCCTACTCGAAAAACATAATGGGTATCTTACTGGTCAGCATCAGGGCATCCATACCGTACACGGAGGGCTAGAATCGTCCCCTGGGAGCTGGCTAATGCACACTCCAGGACCCTGACTAAGATTGCCTTTATTCTTCAATTACACTCAGAACCCCTAACACATAAGGAGTCCACGACTGAACATGATTTCAGCTCTCAGATTTGGCTTATATCCTAGATCTCCCGGGTCAAGTGAGTTCGGGATGCGCTTCCATCGTGTCGTGTCCCCGTCTTGCTAATTCTTTTTTGTTTAAAACGCGGTGTTTTTGCTCTGTGAGCCTGGTGGGGAAATGTGGGGGGGGGTTTAAATGGTGGGGAAGGTTGTGATGCGGACTATGTGCAATGGAAAGAAAAGTGGAAACGGAAGCAGAGGCAAATAAAAATAAGGAAAAAAAGGGCTCTAGTGGTACTTTTTCTTCCATGGTTCTGCGCCTACACAGCAACGAGTCGTTCCGAATCTTTGCACAAAACTGGCGGTCGGGAATCGAAACAATGGGCGAAGTAAAGTGAGTAAAAAGGAGAAGAGAGATATAAAGGTTAGAATAAATAGGCAAAATCATAGCGCAGTGGGAGTCTTGGAAAAAGCAAATTGGGGAAGAACCCCGGGGAGGAGTAGAGGGATGTCGATTTTGAAAAATGAATGTAGGGGCGGGAAAAAAAAAGGGGGGAAGAATGAGGGGTGGGGGGGGAGAAAAGTAAGAAAAAGCAACCTTAAACACTGAGATCAATCGAACCAACCGTCCGGTTGGGTCCCGGTCTGCAGACAAACAGCCCCAAATCTTGAATGGTTCCCCTCCCCATTGCTTTCCAGTAGGTATTGTGTTTGTCTCTGGGAATGGCACTCAGCACCTTTTTCCCTCCATTGAGTGTTTTTTTACCAAAAATTCTAATTTTTGGTTTTCATCTGAAACCAACAATGACATTCTCCGCCATCCTCTTTCTGGATCATCCATAGCCTCTTCTGCAAACTTTCAAGACGGGGGCCTTGCCCATCACTGACTTAAGCAGGGGGCACAGCCCGTGGGGGCACAGTGTGCAGGAATCTGAATTCCGCTCTTAATACGCCGAGTGGGTAAAGTGGGTGGGCGGGGGTGAGGATGGTGAGAAATCCTTTTGTTAACTGTGGTGGTTCCAGCTCTCTGCAGGTCATGTGTTGCGTGATATAAGGGAAAAAGTGGGGGAAAAGATGTGAGAAAATGCAGAAAAGAGAAGGAAGAGGAAGAAAAGAAGAGGTCGACTCGGAAAAGGGTTGTCCCTCGCTACTTATAAATGCTTAGTATTTTATTCGAACGGTCCATCTCGTCTTATGAATTTCCATGTTTTAAGATAAACCGCCCCAGGAATGTCAATATCTAAAGTGCAATTGAGGGCCCCTCGCGAGATCGAGCTAGAAAGTTATATCCCAAAATAAAAAATCTCTTTGTATGCTAACCACTGAATGAATATCTTCACGCGTTTGCTACAAAAGGGACAAAACTGATATTTATGAATCACAACCACCACTGCTTGCCTGAGTGTAACTTTCAGGCTCCCTTCCCAGCCTGTTGCAGGTCTACAATTTTTCCTTCCTGTGGTCGCTCGAGCAGCTTACGGCTTGTGGTCCGTCTGGGCGTTCCCAGCCTGGTGCAGGTCTACAATTTTCTTCCTGGTGTCCTTCGACAGCTCTTTGGTCTTGGCCATGGTTGAGTTTGGAGTCTGACTGTTTGAGGCTGTGGACAGGTGTCTTTTATACAGATAATGAGGTCAAACAGGTGCCATTAATACAGGTAACGAGTGGAGGACAGAAGAGCTTCTTAAAGAAGAAGTTACAGATCTGTGAGAGCCAGAAATCTTGCTTGTTTGTGGGTGACCAAATACTTATTTTCCACCATGATTTACAATTAAATCCTACAATGTGATTTCCTGATTTTTGTCTCATTTTGTCTCTCATAGTTGAAGTGTACCTATGACAAAAATTACAGACCTCTCTCATCTTTCCAAGTAGGAGAACTTGCACAACCAGTGGCTGACTAAATACTTTTTTGGCCCACTGTATATAAATGTAGTCATGCTTCTGGTTACCTTTTGTTAGTCACAGACCAAGTTTTATGCAGCTATGTGTTTAAGTTATGTGGTTATACATGGACTGCCTAATATAATCTTTTGGGATCTAACGCCTGACTCATCTTTCTTACCACACTGTTTCATTCTTTTTACTGGTCTTTGTTTCAGACCTTTTTAGTGGAAGTCTTTGGCATTTCACTTAAAAAACACATACTTGGCAAAGCATGAAAAATCTGTGTTCTCACAAATGTCATCACGATGAGAACTCTTCTTAGCCAATCAAATTGTAAGGTCAGAACTAACTGTTGTATAAAGCTGCATTACATTTTAGAACATTTAGTGTAGGCTTTGTTTCCTTCTCTACCCTATATTATGCTGGATTTCTCATTAGTATTTGTGTCAAAGGGGAGTGTGCTTTAGTACTGACTGTAATACAGAGAGACTGTAAAGGGGGAAGGCTTGAAGTAATTAGATGACACCTGAGAGGAATTTAAATGTATTTATTACTCCTCTGTATTACAATCATTCTCTCTCTCTCTCTCTCTCTCTCTCTCTCTCTCTCTCTCTCTCTCTCTCGTGTTGCAGTGAGCAAACTTGTGCGTGGGCATAAGCCACTCAGGTCGAGTATGAGCCGAAAGCTGTTGTGTTTTTGTTTAAGCCGTAAAGCTGATTTTGCAAGTTATTGCTTAATTCTCCTAAGGGCACAGCTAATATCTAGTAAAGAAAATAATGTACAGGAAAGCTGTGAAACTCAACCTGGGTTTTGAAAAACTCCAGGCTATATTTTCCACCAATGCGTCACAGTATTATGTTAGACATCCCTTAAAAAATAGTGGAGATGAGAAAACCTTTGTGTTCAAGAGCTAACTGTGCAACTGAGTATTTATACTGTGCTTAAAAAGCACTGTATATTCTTAGCCACACATTTCTGTGAATAATACAACCTCATAATGTACAGACATGGTTCACTGTTGCATAAGTAATCGCAATGTGTGATGTGCTATCTATTTTAGTGCAGTTCTCATTTTTTTATGGATTTAAGTTAAAAAAAATTAAAAGTTTCCATAAAAATTAATTGACAGAATTTTCAAATTCAACTTATAACTGACAAAAATCTAATTTCAACTGACAAATGTTTTAATTTCAACCGGCAAATTTTCACTCGGAGCAACTGTACACATTCACCCCTCACACACTACACACTTAATATTGGGATACAAACCCACATGTGGCCAAAAGTATTGGGAATAAACCCACATGTAGCCAAAGGTACTGGGAAACACACAACCCCACATGTGGCCAGTACTGGGATACGAACTCACATGTGGCCACAAAGTGTTGGGACACAAGCCCCCATGTGGCCACAAGTACTGGGACATAAACCCATGTGACCAAAAAGTATTGGGATACAAATCCATCTGTGGCCAAAAGTACTGGGAAACAATCCCAACTGTGGCCAAAAGTATTGGGACACACATCCACATGTAGCCACAAAGTATTGGGACACAAACCCCCATGTGGCCACAAGTACTGGGACATAAACTCATGTGGCCAAAAAGTATTGGGACTCAAACCCATCTGTGGCCAAACGTATTGGGATACAAATCCATCTGTGGCCAAAAGTACTGGGAAACAATCCCAACTGTGGCCAAAAGTATTGGGACACACATCCACATGTAGCCACAAAGTATTGGAACACAAACCCCCATGTGGCCACAAGTACTGGGACATAAACTAATGTGGCCAAAAAGTATTGGGACTCAAACCCATCTGTGGCCAAAAGTATTGGGATACAAATCCACATGTAGCCACAAAGTATTGGGACACACATCCACATGTAGCCACAAAGTATTGGGACACAAACCCCCATGTGGCCACAGGTACTGGGACATAAACCCATGTGGAAAAAAAGTATTGGGACTCAAACCCATCTGTGGCCAAAAATATTGGGATACAAATCCATCTGTGGCCAAAAGTACTGGGAAACAATCCCAACTGTAGCCACAAAGTACTGGGACACAAATCCACATGTGGCCACAAGTACTGGGACATAAACTCATGTGGCCAAAAAGTATTGGGACTCAAACCCAACTGTGGCCAAAAGTATTGGGACACACATCCACATGTAGCCACAAAGTATTGGGACACAAACCCCCATGTGGCCACAAGTACTGGGACATAAACTCATGTGTCCAAAAAGTATTGGGAAACAATTCCATCTGTGGCCAAAAGTATCGGGACACGCATCCACACGTAATCACAAAGTATTGGGACACAAAGTATTGGGACACAAAGCCAAACACACCCACATTCTTTCTACTTAACAAATTTCAAACACTGTTGTAGTTCCTTCAAAAAAATTCAGATCTGCTTATGTTTGATGTTGTTTAAATTTGTCTTCTTTTAAAAGCCATTGTAACTGCACTCTCAGTCTTCCTGTAATGTGCCACATATCACAATATAACATGAAACTGCAACATGAAAATAAAAAATCTGACTTACCTCAGCTTTCCATATAAGCATATTAAATTTCTATTAAATTTATATCAGTCACTCCCATATATTTAAGTCGTGCCTCCTTTAGACCACAATGTAAATAAATGAGGTCATTCTAGCTTAGGCAGCCAACTTCTTTCAAGCACTGACCTCAAAAATTTGGTGTTGATAGAGGATATATATATACCTGAAAATATAAAATATGTAGAAAATGCCCTCAAGGTTGTTTTGATTGTGAAAATGGCACAGGACAGTCACTAAAATCTGTGCTATTTTTATCATGCATAAATAAACAAAGATGTTGGATTAGACAGACACAAATATATATTCTGAACTGGCTTAGAATCAAGTACAAAAATAAAGTTTATAGTTTAGTGAGAAATCAGCAGTGCAGAACCGGAAGCACACACAACTCATGCAGAAAGCAGAAACTCAGGAGCATTAGAATGCATCAACCTACCCTGATATAACCTTACATCTAATCAAGACACTTGGAGGATGTTCGCATATCCATTTTACTTCCTAGCAATAAACAAATCTCATAAATGACAAATAATTTTTGTATAATAGCTGAACATTCCGGGTTCATGAAGCATACCTCAAACAAATTTGATTATTTTAATTAATGGCATTATTTTTTCCAGATCAAGAAGAGTAAAAGATTATGGAAACACTGAATGTTGAGTGGAAATATCATCAATAACAAAAAAATCTCAATTAGCGCTTTGTTGTTCCTTCTGGCTTTTAAGGTGACTTGAATTATAATTAAAAACAATATTCTACATCAAACTGGTTCCAACTGTCTTATCACAACTGAGTTTCAGCCAAAATGATCTATGATGAGATAGCAATTACCTCAACAGTTAACACTCAACAGACAACAAAACTTCAGGTGATTTGTTGAGAGAGAGAGAGAGAGAGACAGACAGACATGGCTGGGAATAGCTAACATCTTTCACCACACACTATGTGCTGGATTTCCTTCTTGAAGAAGTGTTTTAATGCTTTCCATTGTTTCTGTGCTAAAGTGCATTTTCTTTAGAATTACATTTACATTTACAGCATTTAGCAGACACCCTTATCCAGAGCGACTTACAATTGGTACAGTCTTGCAATCCAAGCAATTGTGGGTTAAGGGTCTTGCTTGGCAGAGGTGGGATTTGAACCCTGGACCTTCTGGTCCAGAGTCCAGCACCTTAACCGCTAGGCTACCACAGTCTATCAATTATTGATCCTATTTGTGGAAGAACCTTCAGGCTTTAGACCCTGGTATTCCTCCTGTACCAGACCTGGTCCTTCTCTCTGTACCATGAGGCCTCAGGCCTCAGAGCCTCTGTCTCTCAGACATTAGACCCTCTTGGTCCATCCTGTGCTCTAGACCTGCTGATGCAACCCTATCGATAATGGGAGTACTGGTTCTCAATGCTGAGCTTCCTTGGTTCATATACGGACTCTTCTAGGAATCCTAGTTCATTAGGAGGCTAGAAATAAAACATGATGTAATTAAAATGATACTGATTGGTTTCAGTCAGAAAGGCTTTTCACACCATTTAGGATGAATTGAATATATTGCAATTCATATTGCAAGAAAATATTAATTACCTCTGTGCTTTGATTTTTAAAGCCTTTTTGTATCTCTCTATGATGTTCATTGGCCATGATGTTGAAGTGCGCAGTTCTAACAGACATATGGATTTCTAACAAACTTGCATGTAATTGCATAGATGTTTTGCCTTTGTGATCTGAGCCTTGACCATACTTGCATCCACTTTGCATCCCATACACAAGAGACTCAACAAAGAGCTTCCATAGCGGAATTAGTTTTAACTCGTTTTAGTTTCACTTTGGTAGAAAAAGTAAAACGATTAAAGAGAAACCTATTATTAATTATAGAGATACCAATTAACAAGGACATCCACGAGTAGCATTAGAAATGAGCATAACTGTTATCTGAAAGCCAGTTCAGAATGATTGTCAGGGCAAATCAATATGGTTCAACTCTAAGCTCCAACAATGTACTTTGAAGGAAGGTATTTAACCTCTGTTTACTCTGGGGACGGCACCCATAGGTCAAACTCTGGAGTCTGATCTTTGTCTCTGTCAATATATGGATGTGAGAGTCTGAACTCACTTAATCTTTAAGGAATTTCAGCATACCAGCACAATGTGTACACATGACACACGGTGACATTCTACAGTGTACTCACCAGAATTCTTAGAACTAAATTGTTTTAGACCATGGATAAAGACACTCTTATCCACAGCAAAAACCATAGTATATAAGGATCGTAATTACATTAAGGACAAATCAATCTCAAAATGTACAATGATTATGGTTCTTACTCTACGCCAGACATGACAGTTCATATAATTATTGGCACACTTAATGAACACGTTGCCTCTTCATTAACTTTTACCAGATGTACCTTTTAGCTTGTCTATCATCTGATGATTTTTCTGCCGCCTAGACAAGGTCAGAGTTGGCAGAGTGTTTTAGTTTTAGTACCTTTAGCACCTTTACCAATGAGACATCAAATTACAAGATGCCGAAGCTATGGTGGAACTATGAACACATCCATATTAGCTAATGCCATCGTGGCAAAATGAGGCTGTGAATTAGACCCACAAAATTATCAGATATTGTTGATTATAGACATTTTTCACTACACATAGAAGGTAGTCTTATCATGATATAAGATGTAGCTTTTTGTTTGTTTTTTGTTTTTTAATGCAATGGAACATTGTTTCTAAGCAACTTTAGAACTTTCTAGTACATAGGCCCAAACCTAGGCCAAGGAAAAACTCCCCAAATGTTATAAGGAAGAAACCTTGGGAGGACCAAAACTCAAAGGGACCCTAACTCCTTGGGCGGCCTAGGTGTTATATGTAAGAATTAAACTAAGCTACAGTACCTAATTAACACGTTTATAGTAATAGTTCAAATAAACATAAGATGAACATTAACAAACAGAACATATTTAAACAAAATATAATATAATATAAACAAATAAATTAAAGATCTGGCTTGTCGACGTGACTTGTCCATCTTTAGCAAACTGCAGACGAGCAGCAATGTTCTTTTTGGAGAGCAGTGGCTTTCTCCTTGCAACCCTGCCATGCACTCCATTGTTGTTCAGTGTTTTTCTGATGGTGGACTCATGAACATTGTCATTAGCCAATGTGAGAGAGGCCTTCAGTTGCTTAGATGTTATCCTGGGGTCCTTTGTGACCTCGCCAGCTATTACACACCTTGCTCTTAGAGTGATCTTTGTTGGTCGACCACTCCTGGGGAGGGTAACAATGGTCTTGAATTTCCCCCATTTGTACACAATCTGTCTGACTGAGGATTGGTGGAGTCCAAACTCTTTAGAGATGGTTTTATAACCTTTTCCAGGCTGATGAGCATCAACAACTTTTTTCTGAGCTTCTCAGAAATCTCCTTTGTTCATGTCATGATACACTTCCACAAAAATGTTCTGAAGAGCAGACTTTGACAGATTCTTGTTCTTTAAATAAAACGGGGTGCCCCCTCACACCTGGTTATACACCTGCTTATATATACAGTACCATCTTCAATGATGCTCATTAAGCTTCACTAATATCATAGTGGCAGTGTTGGCATGCAATTAACTGGACTGCACTGGTATTTTACTTTTTTAAAAATGCTTCATGAGAACAAGAACAGTAATTTCAAGACCTTAACATAAATGTACCATTTAAAAAATCATGAACTCCAACAACCGTAGGCGCTTTTAAGAATTTTGTTTTTAATTTAAATATGACTGAGTTTGTGCTACATTGCTTTTTTTTTATATAGAAACTCGTTACCAGTGATCTATTTCTGTCATTTTGATTCCCCATGCTCCCCATAAAGGCTGCCTCTAACGCTTAATTTGCTTCTTTGTTTATATTCCTCCCTCCTAGAATTTCTTGCATGTATTTGGTGTTGAGACATAACAGCATTGTTAAAACTTGCTCGCTTATCTAATGAGTTCTTCACATTTCTTGTGAAATCTTCCTGCATGTTCTTCAGGTTACTATGAATAATCCGTCTTGTGTGTCAAGCCCTGTCAGTTGTCTCTGGATTTGCTCTCTTGCCATTGTTTGCCATGTCTATGTGGAACCACTGACCCTTGCCTGCTTTCTCAGGTGTGAGCTTTGTATTGTTCCTTGAATTTGTTTGTTTTTATGGATCCACAACATTCTCTGCAGTCATTTGTGTGACAGTTGAGTTTAGCTGGCTTTTTATGGAACATGGCACATCAAAAGCCAACACCATTCATTGTGACTTTGGAATAAGACAGTTCCAGCACGGGCTGTAAAATAATAAACATGTTGAATAAAGATAAAATGCATAGCAGTTTCTGTGTTATTAATTTAGGCAGAATGTGCTTTTTTCTATTAGTGATGCTAGAAAGTTTGTGAACCCTTTAGAATTTATGTTTCTGCTAACATTAGATTTTTGTACGTGTCCTGAAAGTAGATAAAGAGAACATGGTTAAACAAATGAGACAAAATATTATACTTGCTTATTTATACTCATTGACAAAATAAATCACCCAAATAGAAATGTCAGATTGCTGCAAAACGTAGCATAGAGTTATGTCAGAGGTAGATATGTAAATGATGACAAGTGTGGTCTGATTAGACACTGGGTCCTTCCAAAACAGTGCATAAAATTGCTTCCCCCATTGCCCTATACAAAGGCGCTCAGAGGCTGCTTTTGGGTAGTGTACCTGTTGCTGAGAGATTGCTGACTGCTAGATATGCTTCTACGATGCACTCAAAGACATTCTGTTCAGTTGACAGACACATCATTGGACTTAGAGAAGCAGGTTGGTCTTTTCGACAATTTGCCCACCATCTAGGCCATCTTACATGTCCTGCCATTGACAGCCAGTCACTATCACCTTCGTTTGTAGTGGTTTTGTGACCAAGAAACAATATCTTTAGCAACCTACAAGTGTGCTGTCTGCAGCTTCCTAAAGATAGACAAGCATTGAGAAGCCAGAATGCTGCTGGAATAGAAGTTTTGTATACAGATGAGACCAAAATAGAACATTTTGGTGTAATTGAGAAATGTTTTATCTGAAGAAAGGAAAACACTGCAATCCAGCATAGTACTTTGGGCCTGTTTTCCTGCATCTTACCCTGGACAACTAGCTATCATTGATGGAACAATGAGTTCTGACTTATACCAGCAAATTCTAAGGAAAATGTCAGGACATATGTCCATGAACCAAATCTCAAGAGAACCTAGGCCATCCAGCAAGACAATGACCCTAAGCACACAAGTTGTTTATACCAAAGAAGAGTTAAAGAAGAATAAAGTTAATGTTTTGAAAAGGTCAAGTAAAAGTCCTGACATTAATCCAGTAGAAATGCTGTGGAAGGACCTGAAGCAGGCAGTTCACGTGATGAAACTCACCAACATCCTAGAGTTAAAGCTGTTCTGTACAGAGGAATGGGCTATTCCTCCTACACAATGTTCAGGAATGGTCAACAATTACTAGAAACATTTAGTTGCAGTCATTGCTGCACAATGGGGTTGGTTACTCCAGATAATGAAAGCAAACAATCACATACTGTAATTTAATCACTCACGGATATCTAATATTGGATCATTTTCCTCAATAAATGATATTTTTGAATATTACAAAAAATAAACCTAATTGTTTAATTGGGTTGTTTTTATCTACTTTTAGTGCTTGTGTGAGAAGTTGACGGTGTTATACAGTGGGGCCAAAAAGTATTTAGTCAGCCACTGATCGTGCAAGTTTTCCTACTTAGAAAGATGAGAGAGGTCTGTAATTTTCATCATAGCTACACTTCAACTATGAGAGACAAAATGAGAAAAAAATCCAGGAAATCACATTGTAGGAGTTTTAAAGAATTTAAAGCATTTCAAGGTCTAAGTAGGAGAACTTGCACAATCAGAGGCTGACTAAATACTTTCAAGCACCACTTGAGTTGGTAGTTGATTCAACAGGTTAAAAATCAATGATCAGCAACCTGGTCACAAAATTAAAGAAGTCAAACTTAGCAGTCATATCCTCATGAAGCACAAAACAAAGCTTGGACAGCTGATCAATATCTCACACAGCAGTCCGACTGACACCATGTCGAGATTTGTTTAAGCTAAGACACCTCTGACTTGTCAGTCTTCATTAGATTCATATATCTGCTGTCCTGGCTGTTTGATTGAATGCTACCAGATAGTTTGCTCAAGTTGATCAAAATCTAAAAATTGATTAACAGCTCTTTTGTTTCCATTCCCACAGTATAGTAGGACAGAGACGACCAAAGGCTATGTGGTTAAGGCAGTTCCTACCCATTTATACTGCCAGTGGTCATAGTGGTCATTTGCTCAGCACATTATTTAACATACAATATTTAAGTAGCCTTGTTGAAAACACTGACTTTTGGTACTTTTTCATATGGCTTGTATCTGTGATCGCCTATAATCTGATCGCTGTTTGTCTCGTGGCATGCTTTTTTTTCCCCAACTACTGGAAATTGGCATTCTTTGAATATGATACCTGTATAAGATTATATGGTTCTGCCATTTGTCTGTTGGGCCCTTGACCCAAGCTACCATTGTTTGGGCCATTGAGCAAGGTCCTTCCACAGCATTAAAACACAATAGAAAACTATGACGACTAGAGCAAGGCCTTCAGTTCGGGGCAAGAATGGTAAAAATAAATAAATAAGTATATGTATATATGCACATAAATGTAAACTAGCCAATGTGGGTTAAATATTGCCAGTATTTTTTTTATTCCAAATTCACAGCATGACTTCAAAGCATAGATTGGCATAAGACCACAAAACTGTAAGATTCAAATTCATCGCACACAATCCAGCAGCTCTCAAATCTGTTTTTGCATCTACATTTACATTTACAGCATTTAGCAGACGCCCTTATCCAGAGCGACTTACAATTGATACAGTCTTACAATCCAAGCAAGTAAGGGTTAAGCGCCTTGCGCAAGGACCCAACAGTGGCAGCTTGGCTGAGGTGGGATTTGAACCCTGGACCTTCTGGTCCATAGTCCAGTACCTTAACCGCTAGGCTAGCACAGTCCCTCTACATGAAGTGTAACCTCTAACTTTTGTGTCAATGTTTAGCATTCAGCAGTTGAATCATGAATATAAACAGTAATCTGAACACATTAAAACTCTATAGTAACACACAATATTTTTTCCATGGCACCTTTTGTGGTCTTGTAAAGAAGTTACTGGACAGAAAAACTGGCTGTGGTTTCAATGGTTTTGCATTACGTATTAAGCTGTATGTTTGTGCGCTCCATGAACAGGCATTCGTTCTCTCTGCAGTATGTTAGTCTCTCCCAAAACAACTGTTAGGAAATTGTTGTGCATTCAGGGCTGCAACAAATGACTATGTCGATACTGAAATAATCTAGATAACTGAGATTAATCTTCTTCACAGAGTGTTTCGCTTTGCTTGCTCTTCAGATGCACCAACATGGAGCCAACATGGGTGCATTTACAAATACTACAACTGACAACCTTTGTTCCTGGAGTTGAATGTGAAATGCTCCAAATCTTATGAAGATTTTGTTCTTGAAGCTGCTGTCGTGCTTTTGTTAACTCTCCAGTAAGCGGTAATGTCAGAACATTCCTAGTTAGAGTGAGAAACATGTGTGATGAGGTTGACTATCGACTGTTAAATTAGCTGCCAACTAATTTAGTCAATTAAGTAATTAAGTCGATTAATCGTTGCACCCCTACTTACATATGTTAAGACAACAACTGATACATATTGAAAAGTTGTATTTGCACTATGACTTAAACATTGTTTTTTATTATTATTTACAATAACTTGACAGCACTACAGAAATGGTGGCGAATCCGGATAATGGGCACCAGGAGCATCCCGGTAACTACATCATCCTGCATGGCTCCCTTCTGATTCTTTTCTCATTTCCTCAGTTACAGCCTGCTGTGTTTCATCTACATATACCATCCTTCCACTTCACCTCCTTCTCAGGTCTCATCTCCTTTGTTGGTTTTTCATGTTCCTGGCTCCTGTTCTCCCTGTTGTACTTATGGTCTGTTCCTGTTTTATGTACTGCTGTCACCCCTGTTATTCTATTTATGGTTTGTGTGTTTCTGCTTTAGTTGTTGTTCCGTGTCTTGTGTTTTCCATGTTAGCAGTTTGTACTAGCATTGCATGTTAGTGTCTCTGTTTGTATTAGCATTGTGTCAGTGCTACCTGTAAGCCCCTGTCTGTTAGCCTAGCCACCTAGTCTATGTTGTTACCCCCTGTACTTAATCTTGCCAGTGCACTGTATCTACCATGTCTGTTTGTAATAATGCCGGTGCACCAAGTTCTATCCCAGTCTCCCTTCCCTGTACCGAGCCTGATGTGGTGTTTGATGCTCATGGAGGATTGTGAGTTAGACGGATACATCTAGACAGTCTTATTATATGTAATTATAATAGTAGGTTAAAGTAAATAAGTCAGGTCAGATTTATTTATGTAGCGCTTTTTACAATGGAGCATTGTCTCAAAGCAACTCTACAATTTTAGATTATCTCCTAATATCTACGTCCAATCCCAAATTGAGCAAGCCTAGGGCGACAGTGGAAAGGAAAAACTCTCCAAGTGTTATGAGGAAGAAACCTTGGGAGGACCAAGACTCAAACAGGGACCCAGATGATGATAGATGATAAATTAAGAATGAAACTAATTTAATATGCACATCGGCATTATGTAGTCCGATACACAGATCCACTCCAGTATCCTGAGTCTAAGCAGGAAAGTCCTTGGGGGCACTTCATCAGAGGAGGGAGAGAGCCACCAAGGGATGGAGAGATTTGTTTTCAGGTTAAAAGGAAGAGCCAGTACTTAAGTTTTTAGTACAAGTCTGAATTTATGAATAAAAATTTAAATGGGAATCTCAAAATGAACATCCAAAAGATCCAGACTCGGTCAAACCTGCTGAGTTCATGCATTGTGAGACAGCACATAGCTGAAGGTATCGTGAGATATTAGAATCTGCCAGAATCTGTTGTATAATGTGAATTCCACACAAGCTTTCACACCTTCACACCATTATTATAACCCACCATTATTTGCATTATATTCATTAGTGGTTTCACACTGACACTAAGCGTATAATTGGTGTTAAACATATCATTAGTATTCAGTAAGGTTCGATTATTATTTTTTATGATTTTTTTTTTCCTCCCTCCCTGAACGGTTTAGTAGTTAGGGTTATCAGAGATGCAAGAAGACAGCACTCGGATCATAAGCAACAAACATCTCTTCCAAGACGCAGCACAGGCCCAACAACAGAATGTTTCCTATGTATTTTTAATGTTTCCAAAATTGTTCCTGGAATTTCTTGGAAATAATACTAGCAATCATTTACTTTTTTATTTGGAGAAACCACATTCCGATAGTACGTAGTATACTATAGTAAATACTACGTAACTCATATTACTTTCTTTTTTGAAAGTAATCGAAATCCGTACATCAAGGAATTTAATATATACTGTATATATCATAGTGCAACCTAAATTAAACACTATTAAATATGCCCGAAACCATGGCTTTTCCTCACTACATTTCCCAACACTCATTGCTCCCACCATGTGACTCCCTACACACATGTGCTGGAGTGTACTGTAGTGTGTATCTACCTTAAACATGTTGAAGACAGTTTGGCAAAGTCGTTAATATAAAGCATGTAATTTATTGAATAATGTATTGAACATGAAAAACAAAAAAAAACGATAATTTTTTTTCCCCACACTACGTTTCCCAGCAATGTCTTTTTGATAAGTGCATTTATAAAGGAACATTACCTTTTAAACTAAAGACAAGGTTTTTTTAAGCAACAACTTTTTTGTAATTTTTTCTTTTTAGTAAATGCAATATATCGTCTGCTATGATCTTTATATAGTCCAATAAAACATTATCTGTAACCTTCAAAGATATGACAAACCCATCCAAGTAGAATGAAGTGATGATAAAGTGAGACCCATGTTTCTGCAAATCCCATATTGCTGCTAGTCCCATAATGCTGCGAGGCCTAGATTGCTGCGAATCCCAGGCTGTTGCACGTCCCATATTGCTGTGAGTCCCACAGAGTATGTCTGCAACCATTACCAAAAGAACACAGTGTACTATATTTGTGTTATAATAAAGCCATTAACTTCTAGCAAAGCACTTAGACTGTCCATATAGGTGGAGCCCCAAAGTGTTGCAAGTCCCTTAGATGAGGTGTGCAGCCGTTACCACAAGGACACAACAGACTATAATATAATATGTCTTTGTAAGCTAATAACATTATCATTCTAGTGAATAGCTTAATCCAGCTATATATGCTGATAACATCATTATAGTGAAATACAGAATGTAACATCAAAATACAAAGTAATTCTGTAAGCAGCGTGAAAGTCGTAGCACTTCTGTTTCCAAAGTCAAAGTGAGTTCTAGACTGCTGAAAGTCCGACAGAGGAGGTCTTTAACCAGACCCTGTTGGTGCTTGATTTAACTGCCACTTTCAAATTGCAACCCCCAATTCAGAAAAAAAGTTGGGACAGTATGGAAAATGCAAATAAACAATAAACGCAGTGATTCTTACATTTACTTTGACTTTTGTTGCATTGCAGACAGTATGAACCAAAACAGTTCATGTTTTGTCTGATCAATTTCATTTCATTTCTTAATAAACATCCATTCCTGGATTTCAGGTCTGCAACACATTCCAAAAAAGTTGGGACGGTAAAGCAATCGCCACTTTGTAATGTTACTATTCCTTCTTACAACACTTAAGTTGTTTTGTCCCATTATTCCTGCAAATCCTCTTAAGTTGTGCAACAGTACGGTGTTGTCGCATATTTTTGTTTCAAAATTCTCCACGCATTCACTATTGGAGACAGGTCAGCACTGCAGGCAGGCCAATCCAGTACCTGTACCCTCTTCTTCTACAGCCATGCCTTTGTAATGTGTGCAGCATGGGGTTTTGCATTCTCTTGTAGAAAAATGCATGGACGTCCCTGGAAAAGATACTGTCTTGAAGACATCTTATGTTGCTCTAAAATCTCAATGTACTTTGCTGCATTAATGGGGGCATCACAGAAGTGTAAATTATCATGAGGGAGCCTGGCTTTTGGACTTGTTCCTGATAATAGTCTGGGTGATCCTTTTCATCTTTGGTCCAGAGCACGGCGTCCATTTCTTCCAAAAAAAGGTCTGGAATACCCATTTGTCTGACAACAATACACGTTTGCACTGTGTGATGGTCCATCCCAGATGCCTCTGATCCCATAGAAATCGACGCCGCTTCTAGACATGGTTAAGATAAGGCATATTTGGTCTTGTCAGTCCACAGAATGTTTTCCCACAAGTCTTGGGGATCATCAAGATGTGTTCTGGAAAAATTGAGACGAGCTTTAATGTTCTTTTTGCTCAGCAGTGGTTTTTGTTTTGGAACTCTGCCATGCAGGACATTTTTGCCCAGTCTCTTTCTTATGGTGGAGGCATGAACACTGACCTTAACTGGGGCAATCCCCTGCCCATCTTTGCCCCTCAAAGACTTATTTGCTTTTTTTCCTCATTACAACCTGTAAATTGGCCATATCATAACTTTTTTATGTGTACAAGCCTGAAATGCAGAAAAGGGCATGTATTAACAAATGACATTAAGTTGACCAGACAAAACGTGAAATATCTTACAAGACACAGTGTTTTTTCCCTGTTGTCTGGTTGTTTTCTGTATTGTATTTCCTGAAATTTATTCTGATTTGGGGTTGTATGTTGACACTTACACTTAGAGCTGGAAGGCCCTCTTGCACTCCTCTGAACCCATAACCAATCGGAGCGCTAGTTTGGTCTTATTACTCACCTATCCTGTAAATAAATAAAACTTCTCATTGTATAATATGGCATCTCAGTTTTTTTACGCTTTCACTTTCTTGCAGAAATTTACAACAAGAACACTTCAAGAGATGGAGGAATTAAATAGAAGTAGAAGTTATTACCTGAAATAAAATGTAATAATGACATAAGAATTGTTCCTAAAAATCTCTTGGAGTTTCCCCATTGTTAAAATCACATTATTGCGTCAAAGAAGAGGCAGGAATACCAAGAATATTTCTCATAACAATTATTTGGAACTCACCTAACAGTACTAAAAATAGCTTGTAAATGAGTTAGAAATGGTGCTGAGGCTGGCTTAATGCAGGAAAAATGAAGGAGCTATACCAGCTGAACTAGGTCACCCTGTCATGATAGCCTATATCTAACATAATCTAATAACACAAACATGTGCCTGTAGGAATAGCTGAGAAAATAAAAATACAGAAATGACTATAGACATGTCACAATATAAAAATAACACTATCATAAAACAAGCCTAGCGGGTAAGGTACTGGACTATGGACCAGACTATGGACCAGAAGGTCCAGGGTTCAAATCCCACCTCTGCCAAGCTGCCACTGTTGGGTCCTTGAGCAAGACCCTTAAACCAAAATTGCTTGGATTGTAAGACTGTACCAATTGTAAGTCGCTCTGGATAAGGGCGTCTGCTAAATGCTGTAAATGTAAATGTAAATGCAATATAAACTGCTGAGGAAATTACTGTAAGAAACTATTGCACGAAGTTGTTTCTCAGGTTTACTATTAGTCAAGTTGGCCAGCACTGTGGGTTATAAATGTAAAAAACACACTATAGACATCAACAATAAAATGACTATGTAAAACCCAAGCCCCATACTGATTTTTATACACAAGTTTATTATATATAATATATAAAAGAGAAAGAGATGGACTACAGCCTGTAATTGTGGAACTAAAGTGCATCTATATGGTAAGTGAAACTGATAAAATGGACAATGGGTATAGAAAGAAGGAGGTGGTCATAATGGTATGCCTGATCGGTGTATGTACAAAAGGATGATTTTGAGAAGACTTTGTAGCATCTGGTGTTCTGCCCCCTTTGTTCCTGAAATGGACTGGAGAAGTAGTGCCCATTAGAGATTACGAGCGCATATGTCAAGTCCAAACATGAGAACAAACTGTCCATTAGCTGTGAAATAAAGTTAGCTGTTGAGTGCTGATAACTGAGGATAGCAAAGCATTTTCCAAGTGTGCAGAAGAGAGATCACAAAAACAACAGAAAATGGCATCTACACTCATCTATCCTGTTTGCTACACTGAGTTTATGGATATTGGTTATCATATTTTCACGCACTGAGAAATGCACATGCAAGATTTAAATAAAAGTTTTGTTTTGTCATAAAAGTACTTTATTACCTAAATGAACTGACTGAGCAGCGTTATGTTAGGAGGCAGTTTAAATTGCTTGATACCAACCAGGTGTTGTTTACAACCACCGAAGCATGTGCTTTTCGGTCCCAGGCCTCTCTAATACGACTGGGAGAGCAGCAGGGCCAAAGACTGCTATTTAGCAAAAGAGGAAGCTGTGCTTAGAAGCGAATCCACCAATATCCACTCACTTGCTCTGCCTCACATACACTGTCTATGAGTCACGTTGACTGATTCTATAAAAATGGTTTGCTTTTTGGAAAAAAGTGATAATGATAGACAATGTCGCCACATATGTATCACTGCTGTTGCAACATTGAGATTGAGACATTTTCCCTGTTGTTAATCCTATTGTTAAGTATGCCTGAAGAACATGTGCATCAACAAGAGTCCAAACGGCATTTGTAAATGTGAGCAGCTTTTATAGCCTGTCTGCCAGTATCTAACCTGACTAAGCATGCCAAGACACAGCGTGCCATGCCATCAAAACTTTCCCACTAAGGACACAAGATACTATAGTGGCTGTGTACTGGACTAAATAATGCCAGTATGTATATTTTTTACATTTATTTGATTCAGTATTTTATTCATTACAATATTATCTTGAATGCTATAATTTTCTATTCTCTATATTATTATACTCTTCATAACATTACATTATCTCTAATATATTAGCCTACATATTATTCTAATTTAATTATTATTTTTAAATCTGTTCTCTCTGTTCATGTGTATTTAGCTTCTGTTTATTTAAACTATTACTATACATTTATTAATTACATAACATAGCTTAATTCTTACATATATCATCTAGGCCACCCAAGGAGGTTGAGTCCTTTGCCTTTGAGTCTTGGTCCTCCCAAGGTTTGTTTCTAATAACATTTAGGGAGGTTTTTTTGCCATTTTAAAGCTTTGAGAAAATTTTAAAGCTGCTTTGAGATGATGCTCCATTGTAACTTTGACTTTAGTGCATGCCCAGTCATGCTTGGACTTACTGAAATTTATTACTAGACTTGTGTGATATGAAGTCACAAAAAAAAAATCTACAAAACAGTTTATGATCGTTCATTGATTGGCAGCCCTAAATCCATAAAGTACACCTAAAACCTTTCTGTAACCATCTTCAGTGATAATCAACCATATAATACAAGCCATACTGCACTTCCTTTGGCCTACTGTTTTAGCAACTTCTCATCACCTAATGTTAGGTGAATAACATTCATTTTATTTATTTTTTTTATACTAAAGGCCAGAGAAAGCACATTCATTCCAACCTTCCCCCCTAGCATTCTACAGCTGAGTAGTACTATATATACAGTGGGGCAAAAAAGTCTTCAGTCAGCCACTGATTGTGCTCCTACTTAGAAAGATGAGAGAGGTCTGTAATTTTCATCATAGGTACACTTCAACTATGAGAGACAAAATGAGAAAAGAAATCCAAGAAATCACATTGAAGGATTAAAAAAATGTAATTGTAAATTATGGTGGAAAATAAGTATTTGGTCAATAACAAAAGTTCAACTCAATACTTTGAAACATAACATTTGTTGGTAATGACAGAGGTCAAACGTTTCCTGTAAGTCTTCACCAGGTTTGCACACACTGTAGCTGGTATTTTGGCCCATTCCTCCATGCAGATTTCCTCTAGAGCAGTGCAGGCTGTCACTGGGCACCACGGACTTTCAACTCCCTCCACAAATTTTCTATGGGGTTGAGGTCTGGAGACTGGCTAGGCCACTCCAGGACCTTGAAATGCTTTTTATGGAGCCACTTCTTCGTTGTCCGAGCGGTGTGTTTGGGATCATTATCATGCTGGAAGACCCAGCCACGTTCCATCTTCAGTGCTCTCACTGATGAAAGGAGGTTTTGGATTCAAATCTCATGATACATGGCCCCGTTCATTCTTCCCTTAACACGGATCAGTCGTCCTGTCCCCTTTGCAGAAAAACAGCCCCAAAGAATGAGGTTTTCACCCCCATGCTTCACAGTAGGTAAGGTGTTCTTGGGATACAACTCAGCATTCTTCTTCCTCCAAACACGACAAGTTGAGTTTTTAATAAAGCGATATATTTTGGTTTTATCTGAGCACATGATATTTTCCGAATCCTCTTCTGGATCATCCATATGCTCTCTGACAAACTTCAGACGGGTCTGGACATGTACTGGCTTAAGCAGGGGGACACGCCTGGCACTGCAGGATCTGAGTCCCTCTCAGCGTAGTGTGTTACTGATGGTAGCCTTTGTTACTTTGGTCCCAGCTCTCTGCAGGTCATTCATCAGGTCCCTCCGTGTAGTTCTGGGATTTTGGCTCACCGATGTCATGATCATTTTGACTCCATGGGATGAGATCTTGTGTGGGGCCCCAGATCGAGGGAGATTATCAATGGTCTTGTATGTCTTCCATTTTCTTTTTTTTTCTGACAATTGCCTTCACAGTTGATTTATTCACACCAACCGGCTTGCCTATTGTAGATTCACTCTTCTTTATATATATATATATATATATATATATATATATATATATATATATATATATATATATATATATGTGTGTGTGTGTGTATATATGTATGTATATTATTGGGGAAAACTTTCAAAATACAATTGAAAGGAGGCTGTAGTCTGGATACAAGATGAAATACAGTTGGGCATGGAAGCATACAGGTTCCGTATGGTATCTTGCAGAACATTTGTCAACAGATGTTGCAGCTGGGCTTGTAGATTCTGCACATACAGGTTTGGTGTCCCAGCTGGTCCCATAAATATGGTTACCAGGAAGCCCAAGGAATTGTTTCAATCTGGAGGAGACATTCTTGGGAAACCCTTGCTTTGTGTGGGCGATCATTATTCTGCTTAAAAATGCCAGATGGAAGCACTGCCATTAGAGACAGCATAATGTCCAGAACATGTCGCTGGATAGTTAGCATCCCTTTTATCACTGTTAAGGATGATGTATGCTGGCTGTTGTATGCAACGGCTCCCCAGGTCAGCATTATATGGGGCAGTGTGTCACTCCACACCAACCATGAGGCCTCCATATTTGGATCTGACAACATTCGGGTTCAAATATGGAGGCCTCGTGGTGAGCAATTCTATCCTGGAAATCCAAACAGAACCTGGATTTGTCACTAAAGACGATGCAGTTCCAGTCTGTAGCAGTCCAGATTTCTCTTTCATGTCACCACTGAAAATGAAAGCAACGGTGGTTGGCTGTCAATGGCAGGACACGTAATGGGTATCGTGATAACAAATGTCCTTCTGCTAGGTGCCAAGAAATGGTCTGGGCAGAGAAAGGGGTGTGTAGTGAAGGTGACACCTCTGTCTGGATGGTGGACAACAAAACTGTGGGAGCTGCTTGAGCTGGTCGGCGGATCAAAATGATCCTCTCTACTGGTGGTCTGTCTGGGTCGTCTGGAGCCTGTTTGTCATATGTGTGCCCTCACAGAACCACTGCTCCCAACACCTTACAGCTAGGCCAGAACGCCCTATATGGCAGACAGTACATCAAAACGACCATCCTGATTCTCTCAGTCCAATCAGGACCCCTCTCTAAGTCTGTTAAATTGGCAAAATGTCTTTGAATGTGTCGTAGAGCCATGTCTAGCAGTCAACTCTCTCACCAAGAGGTACACTACTCAAAAGTAGCCTCTGAGTGCCCTTTATAGATAGCAGGGGAAGCACTTCTACGCCGTCTTGTGGCATGATCAGACCACACCTGTAATGATTTCTGAATCCATATCGAGTGCACATGATGAAATGAAAGGGAATGTCATACAAACTGTGCTTACTAACAGTAACGTTTACATTATATCCAGAAACCATATGGCCAGTTAACTATGAATGCAAATCAGCTTTACAAGGTGGAAGCTGGCTTCTTTTATGACGCAGCCCAGGGTACAGTATATGACAGTTCAGCAGGTTTTATGTTCAGCAGGTCATGCCTGAGCATATTAATCATTCTAATTATATAACCATTATATAGAAATGGCTAAGCGCATAACTTAAGTGTATGTTCCATCTCCTGACTGTTATAGCAGAGTATATATTATCAGATGAAGGCAGAGTTCTAAGTAAAAACCTACCATCATCCAATATGAGGCATTTGCCAGCATTGCGACTTGGCATGCACTACAAATGCATTTGCATTGCTTAGTAGATCACCCGGTAATAGCAGGGAAAATGCAGTAATAAATACAAACAATAAATATACAAAGGACATTATTATACAGTTGGGCATTTGGTTTTGTAATGCAGCCAGACAAAATGTGTGAACAGTACAATAAAAATGTGCAAACAACGCAATAATACTAAACACCGCAAGGAAGGCACAAAGTGCAAACGTGGGATTGTGCAGTGTTCCACAGTTAAATGGTTCATTATATGACCAGTGTGTGCTGGGGAGTCAGCATAAGTAAACTGGTCGCGCTGTATGGATTTGTCCAGTGATGCATATGTGGATTTGTGTTTGTATAAGCAGCAGTGTGTTTTAAAATGGGGAAGAAACAAAGTAATTTATAGATATTATTAGTCTTGTTTTATGAACTACACATTTGCATCTAACATACAGTACTGTACAAAAGTCTTAGGCCACCATTAGATTATATATGCCATTGTTTTTGCAATATATAAGAACCCTATTTAATTATTTCTCAGTCTCTTTATACAAATACAACCAGAAAATACAGTGCATTTGTATGCAGTATTAAACTGAAACAAATCAGAAAACCAGCTTCTACAGGCTACAGTGGCAAGTATTTAGCAATAACAGCATCTGGCAGCTTCAGCAGGATTCTGTGGAAGTGGACTCTTCTATAGTCCGAAGATGCTTTATGAGGAACTGTCTTTTTGGAAGAGTAGCAGCCAAGAAACCACTTTTCCAGGAAGGGAACAGGCCAACAACATTTAAGATATGCTAAAGCTCACAAAGGTTGGAATGAAGATCAGTGGTAAAAAAGTATTATGGAGTCACAAATGCTATATATGCTCAAACAACAAATCTAATGGTGGCCTAAGACTTTTGCATATTAGGGAAATTTAATAAAGGTTTCATATGCATATGTCCTTGAAACAAAAAGCTAACTTCTCCCTCATTAAAAATACATTTTGCACCTGATGTGTTAGTGCAAGGCCATTTGACTTACTTTAATCCAGCAGGCTGTCGTTTAATGACACAAAAAGTAACTGCTTGTGGTGTATTCAGTACATTTGTTTTTATTATTATTATTTATTTGTTGAAGTTTGTACTTGCACCAGATGGAAACCAGCTATTTTTACACGAGTTCCCTTGTTGTTCGAATCAGGGAATAACAGGATCCTCTCTTAATACAATGCATTTTGGAATTATTTTCCATACCTTTCCCCTCCATTCGCTGATACATGGCTCCTTCCTTAACATTGCTCACTGAATCAGACTAGCAGATTCTGCATACAACTTTAACCGAACGAGACAACAAAAGAGACAAATCCTAAATAAATTCTCACTCTGTCAAGTTACAAGTTGAATACTATACTCACTTATTAGTGCAGCAAAATTTCAGGTGCTTTGGGCAGCATCACTCTTATTATATTTTACCACTGTCTTAAAATTTGATTTCAAGAAAAGGGCCAGACTGGAAACAAAATAAAAGAGCTGACCTGTGTGTGCATGTAACCATTCTGGTCTCACAATGTCATTACAGTTGAAATCATTTGTTACAATAGCAACTCGGGGCTTCATTTCTGCTGCTGCCCTAAGGACAGACAGGGCTGCATTACTGGCACTTGATTTCAGGCACATTTCCAATACCATTTGGGGATGAAATCTGCTGGAATGCATCAAGAGTGCGGCCCGTTGAACCACTGTTGATTCATTTAAATTGGTTTGAAATGTAGTTCGAAAGTTACTCATGCTGAAACCCAAAATAAATTCATAGGCTGGAGCAAAATTGTACCGAGAGGGCTTTAAAAACATAAGCTGTACACTCTGGCACTAGCACAGGCCTGGGTGGGTTTATGAATTACTAGTGTGAGGTTATGCCAGTATGACTTTGATAAGGAAAGGAAAATTGCAGCAGCAAGATTTTAAGAACTACCGTATTTTTCGGACCATAAGGCGCACTTAAAATCCTTTAACTTTCTCAAAAATCGACAGTGCGCCTAAAAATGCGGTGCGTCTAATGTATGAATTAATTCTGGTTGTGCTTTCTGACCTAGAACCGATTGTAGATGGGTTACACGGTGCTCATAAATCTGTCAAAATGTTTTAGCACGGCCTTGGTAAGTTACGAAGCTTACGGCCACCGTAGTGCGCAGCATCGCGGAGTAATACGGTATGTGCTTCAGCATTAGGGTACGTGCATTCATTCATTCATTTTCGAAGCGGATTTCAAAACTCAGCGCTATTAGTCACGCAGTACAACATGTACATAGAGCAGCTGCGAGAGAATTCAACATTAACGAATCAATGGTACGGAAGTGGAGGAAGCAAGAAGACGCCCTGCGCCAGGTAAAGAAAACAAACTGAGCTTCCGACGGAACTTAAGAGTTTTGTTTCATTTCATGCGTCTTATAACCCGGTGCGCTTTATAGCCCGGAAAATACGGTATTCATTAAACAATACCACAAATAGTTTTTTTGCTCAACTCTTAAACTCTTTGTAACTCTTAAAAATGAAACTTAATTTTCTATACTTTTTCAAACTAATAAATCTAATAATACACATTTAACTATTCATAATGAATATTGGTCAATCTCAGGCAACTTTATAATTTTGTTTTACATTGTTTCTCCCATTATTGTTACACAACCCTGTTACTCTTTATATGAATAACATCTAAAAGTAATTTCGGCAACAGGATAGTACGTTTAGATTGGCTTTCTCAGTAATAGTTACAATATCATCGAATGTACAGAATAAATAAGAGAGATTATGTTTGGTCTTCTCAGAAGATCCAGATGATGGAACTTCCTATTCAACATGTGACTTGTGGTATGTTCCCTAATTTTCAGAAGTGGGAATATGATAGGGTAACAGGACTGAATGAAAACCTGGGGACATGACTAAAATGTGTAGTTTAAAGTATAATGTGGATTTGTTATACAAAAGTTTTTAAGGCAAAGATGGGATATGGAGTGAGTGACACAACAATGCAATGAAGGATTTTAATTATGATATTTCATTGTAAGGTGTAACATTAGAGACCAGGGACAGCTATCAAATGCTATTTTTCTGTGTTCTAGGTGGTTTTTAAATTATAAATATATATTTAAATATAGTATTTAAATTGTTTTAAATTATATACCTTAAATTTGCAATTGCATCATTGTGCAGGACACACTGCTTAGTAATAAAGTGTTTCTTACAGTTAATTATATATCATTATATATACACATGTAATGTCCTGGGGATGGAAATGGCACCCATTTGGTGGAATGGCCCATTGATATGAAGTTATCTAAATGGGATATTAGATTGTGTTTATACCAGGTGTTACTCCACCTCTGTTGTGTTTTTGTAATATTGTCTATAGAGTCTATAGATAAGCCTAACATAACCATGGGAATACTTTTGTCCCTACTTCAAATATTCCCACATTGTCATTGTCTTTTGCAATATTCTAATCATGTTCTCATTTCCTACATTTCATTTCAAAGACAAAACTAGCTTGGAGCAAGGTTGGTCTTTGAAAATGTTCCTTTTTGTGAAGTTCAGAGAGAAAAAAAACATCTAAAGATTGGGTACTAATAGTGGCGACATGACCGTTACACAAAGCAATGGTCTGCTGGAATAGTTATTTAAGCACAGTTGTTACTATGTGATGGTTTGGTGTATGATATTTCTGTGTTACATAATCAAGAATGGACCATCTATAAAAGGCTTCTAAATGAAGTTATCTGCGGATCCATGATGTATTTGGTTTGAGTGTGGTCAAAGATTGCAGGATTTGGTCAAAGATTGCTGCCTTGATGTGTGATAGGTTTTCATCTTGCAGCTTCCCCCTCTTGCAGTCTTTGATGATAGCTCTAAGGAGCTCTCTGTCCAACACTGCACAGAAAGTTCTTGATGCACTTTCAAAGTTATCATGGGTTTAAAACTTTTGACGTTTTTCATGTCCATAAAAGAGCAAGATTTTTGGAAGCAAGCCATGAGTGCATGTAACATGTTATTACTTACAATACTATGCAATCTGCTCTTAATAAGTATCCAAATATTGGTGAACACACTCGCTGGCCAGTTTGTTAGATACACAAGTTCAACTGCTTGTGGATGCAGATGTCTAATCAGCCAATGACATGGCAGCAACTCAGTACATTTAGGCAGGTAGGCATGGTCATGAAGACCTGCTGAAGTTCAAGCTGAGCATCAGAATGTGTGAGAAAGGTGTGAATTTGAATGTCGCTTGGTTGTTGGTGCTAGATGGGCTGGTCTGAGTATTTCAGTTGCTGATCTACTGGGACTTTCATGTACAGAGAATGGCCTGAGGAAGAGAAAACATCTAGTGAGTGGCAGTTCTCCGGGCAAAATTGCTTTGTTGATGTAATGGTGTAACAAAGAAAAACATCCAGTGAGTGGCAGTTCTCTGTGGAAAGTAATAACTTGTTGATGAGAGTGGCCAATAGAGAATGGCCTCTCTGGTTCAAGTTAACAGAAAGGCAATGGTGACTCAAATAAACACTCTGGACGGTGTTGAGCAGAAAAGCATCTCAAAGCATAACACGTCTAACCTTGAAGTGGATCGGCGACAACAGGGAGGTCCTGCCCAACTTTAGTATAGTGTTCCTAATAAAGTTCTCAATGTGGGTCTAGGAAATACATTGAGCAATACAGCATAAACATTAAGGAAGCCATGAAGGGCAAAACCTTTACAATTTTTTTTTTTTTTTTAAACACAGCAAGTCAAAAAACCCCAGCAAAATTTGAAAATACAGCAGCAAATTCAAAAACTCCAAAGCATTACACCAGCCGCTACTGATTTAGTGGTTTCATTTTCTTATTTGAGAATCATAAACATCTACTCTGTTGCGACTACTATAAATGCTCTGCATACAACCTCTTGCAGCTAGTGTTAGCGCTCTCGTGTTAAGACCCTTCTTAACTTAAACCGCTTTCCCCTACAATATGACCTACATTTAAGTGTGCTCAAGAAGAGCTGAACAAACTCCTGCCATCCTTCATCCGTTCCACTGGATATCAGCTCAAGCAAGCCCCTTATTATCAAATAACCCTGACGTACTGCCAGATATGTGCCAAGGGCCACAATCTCTATTTGTCAAATCTGTGAGCAATCATCTTTGTTTGGAAAGTTATCTGGACACATCATAGAAATTAAGGCCCATTTTCAGCTAAAGGACATTTTAACCTAATGACCAGTCATTCACCCTCAAGGCTGTATAATTCACAGTCTTGAACTTGGCATCCTCTGATTTAACTTGAGCATAAATGCCATTGGCACTGGTTCTCAATGTCCTAGGTAAGGCAAGAAAGGCAATGTTATTTATACAGAACATACCGTTTACAAAGCAATTCAAAGTGCTTTACAGAAAAAAATGAAACTAAATAAACATGGTGCCCTTGAGCAAGGTCCTTAAAACCCTCTAGTGCAGGGATTATACCATGTACGTCACTCTGGATACAGACTTCTGCTAAATGCTGTAGATGTACAGGTTCTGGATTTAGAAATACTCTTATGAATGGGACTCTGGTAGCCTAGCGGGCAAGGTACTGGACTGTGGACCAGAAGGTCCAGTTCAAATCCCAAGTCTGCCAAGCTGCCACTGTTGGGTATTTACATGGAGTAATGGACATCCTCAAATATTTAGAAGAAAGTCCGCCACGCTGCAGGCAGGATACTGATAGCTGTTTGTTGGCTAGCCACTTATAACTGCATAACATACAGTACATATTAGTCCACTAAAGCAAACAGAATGAACAAAAAACAAAATTAATGCTACTAATAAAAAATGTAGTGTTAATCTGTTCTTCATTTCTCATCAATGGCAGAGTAACACTCACTTTAGTGTTAAATCACTTCATCTATTTAGTGTCGATCAGGCTTTTTTTTAATGCACAGTAGTGCCTCTACATCTGATTGGCAAGCAGCTGTGCCCCTCTAAATTCTGTATGTGCCCTATTACATCAAGTAGTCTGGAAAGACCCCTGACACAAACACATACACACACATATAGGGCAAAAACTGTAAAAGGATTATACAACACAATTTGTCCATACCTCTTGGAGCCAGAATAAAGAACTTTTAACTCAGACAGGCAGACAAAGCTACAAAAAAGAACATTGCACCTTCTTGGTATTAGCTGCCAGATTTCAGCCATTGCAAAATGTTGACGAGTTTAGAATGCTTCACCTACAGTTGACTGACTAAAGCTGCTTTCCACCAAAAATGACATTTGTAACATAATTTTTATAAGGTGAAAAAGGGAAGCTAATAAATCAGATTTATGGCAGCTCTTTGCATTAAAGGGTCCACAGCTCTGTCAGACAAGAGCATAAATCAGTTGCATTTCTTACCTCAGACTCAATGGATGTTGATGAGGAACCTTGTCAAATAAGAATAAATGTGAATTTTATATAAACATTTGGCATTATGTTGTGAAGTAGGACGTTGACCAGATGTTACCATGGTCACATAGTCTTTTTAGACTACATTAATGTAAATATAAAGGGTACTTTCATGAGAAAACATCCATGCAAACGATACGTAAATTCGTCAAAGACACAACTACGATCTACCTTTTTTAACTTATGGAAATTCACGCTAATTATAGAAAATATAGTAATGTACTGTTACAATCCTGTCTAGGGAAATGCCGTAACACTAAAGAGGTCAGTATGATGGACCCCATGCTTTTGTTTCACGGAAGTCCAAAAATGCATTGATAGTTTTATGAGCAACATGGAAGCCATATGAAATGGACTCGAGTGAATGTGAACCAGTTTATTTAGTTAAATTAGAGAGAATATACGGGTAGTGGGGGACAAACAAATGAGTTCTACTTACAATATGACAGGCACATACACTTCTTAACCTCATTTATAGCTTTTTACAAAAAAGTCTCTAAACACATCAACCAATGTAGAACAGTCTCTAGTCCAAACGTGAGTTAACAACCAAGCGAGCACATGACTGGTAATGTAGTGAGCTTTCGACTGAATGACAGACAGATTTTTATTTTCTATTATGGCGAATAGATGTTGATAGGATCGACGTTAAACGGTGCATGTACTGAATATACAGTGGTGTGAAAAAGTGTTTGCCCCCTTCCTGATTTCCTATTTTTTTGCACATTTGTCACACTTAAGTGTTTCGGAACATCAAACCAATTTAAATATTAGTCAAAGACAACACAAGTAAACACAAAATGCAGTTTTTAAACGAAGGTGTTTATTATTAATGGAGAAATAAATCCAAACCTACATGGCCCTGTGTGAAAAAGGGATTGTCCCCCTTGTTAAAACATAACTATGGTTTATCAGACCTGAGTTCACTGTCTCTAGCCACACCCAGGCCTGATTATTGCCACACCTGTTCTCAATCAGGACATCACTTAAATAGGACCTGCCTGACAGTGAGGTACACCAAAAGATCCTTAAAAGCTACACATCATGCTGAGATCCAAAGAAATTCAGGAACAATTGAGAAAGAATGTAATTGAGATGTATCAGTCTGGAAAGGGTTATAAAGCCATTTCTAAAGCTTTGGGACTCCAGCGAACCACAGTGAGAGCCATTATCCACAAATGGCAAAGACATGGAACAGTGGTGAACCTTCCCAGGAGTGGCCGGCCGACCAAAATTATCCCAAGAGCACAGTGACGACTCATCCAAGAGGTCACAAAAGACCCCACAACAACATCCAAAGAACCAGAAGCCTCACTTGCCTCAGTTAAGGTCAGTGTTCATGCCTCCACCATAAGAAAGAGATTGGGTAAAAATGGCCTGCATGGCAGAGTTCCAAGACGACAACCACTGCTGAGCAAAAAGAACATTAAAGCTCGTCTCAATTTTTCTTGATGATCCCCAAGAATTTTGGGAAAACATTCTGTGGAGTGACGAGACAAAAGCTGAACTCTTTGGAAGGCGTGTGTCCCATTACATCTGGCATAAAAGTAACACAGAATTTCAGAAAAAGAACATTATAGCAACAGTGAAATATGGTGGTGGTAGTGTGATGGTCTGGGGCTGTTTTGCTGCTTCAGGACCTGGAAGACTTGCTGTGATAAATGGCAACTATGAATTCTGCTGTCTACCAAAAAAATCCTGAAGGAGAATGTCTGGCCATCTGTTCGTGACCTCAAGCTGAAACGAACTTGGGTTCTGCAGCAGGACAATGATCCAAAACACACCAGCAAGTCCACCTCTGAATGGCTGAAGAAAGACAAAATGTAGACTTTGGAGTGGCCTAGTCAAAGTCCTGACCTGAATCCTATTGAGATGCTGTGGCATGACCTTAAAAGACCGTTCATGCTGGAAAACCCTCCAGTGAGGCTGAATTACAACAATTCTGCAAAGATGAGTGGCCACAATTCCTCCACAACGCTGTAAAAGACTCATTGCAAGTCATCACAAACGCTTGGCTGCAGTTGTTGCTGCTAAGGGTGGCCCAACCAGTTCTTAGGTTTAGGGGGCAATCACTTTTTCACACAAGGCCATGTAGGTTTAGATTTTTTCTCCCTTAATAATAAACACCTTCATTTAAAAACTGCATTTTGTGTTTACTTGTGTTGACTAAAATTTAAATTGGTTTGATGTTCTGAAACACTTAAGTGTGACAAACATGCAAAAAAAATAGGAAATCAGGAAGGGGGCAAACACTTTTGTCACACCACTGTAAAAGGGCTGTGTATATAAAATGTGTGAACCATTATGGCTATTCCACATTAAGTGTACTGTTAAATCATTCACCAGCAATTTTGTTCTTTAATATATCTAAAAGGTTTGTTTATTTATAAAATGCATTATCTTTGTCTATTACAGTAAATTATAGGTTTCCCAAAGCCAAAATCACATCGTCATGGCATCTCACCAAGTGGGCTGCTGTCTCTACGTCCTTGAGGCCAAACAATTTGATCGCTTAATAAATAACTAAATTTTGTTAGTTTAAGGGAATAAATAGAATTTTACATGCGGAAACACAGTCTATCATATAGATTTCGTTCTGTCAATTTTAAATTGCACAATACCATAGGGAGCTCATTTTGCAACCCAGACATATGATATAATAAATCATATTCTATCAGACTCTCCTCCATAATAAAAACAGCTGCGTGAGGAGGCTCTGCATGTCTCACTGAGAACCACCGCTGCTTCAGATGCACAAATTGCTCTGGCTGTCTGAACAAGTAAATGAGACAAGAAATGGCTGTTAAACTGCTCTTGACTAGACACAAGTACTTTAATTCAGTTTAGCCTTCGTATTGTTCCTATTATGAGTAGGGAAATAAGCTTTATCCATTCTGGCTCATAGGTGCTGCCTCACAACATAGAGAAATCCACAAGGAATTGTGGTCAACTGAAATGATCCGCTTGTGATCACAGAGCAAGATGACAGTGTAGGTTACACAATAAACCTGCTCACCATAAAGAACCTTTTGTACAGTGGTACTTCGGTTCTTGTGGTTCATTCGTTCCAGATGGACTGTCGAGAACCGAAAACGATGAGTACAGAGCACATTTTTTCCATAAGGAATAATGTAAATTGAATGAATCCATTCCAGACCCCCAGAAAATCCACACTTTATAAGGCATTATAAGCATTAACGGAGTTGTATTGTACAGGTGCTCCCTGATTTCCAATGGGGATACGTTCCGAGAAATCCATCATAAGTGAAACGTATCATGAACCCATGAGTTTAATATAGTCTATACTGTATCATAGTGGAGCCTATATAGCAATAATAGGTGAACATGTCTATTAAAGTGTACTGTGAGTGAACAGTGTTTTAAAACTCCAGCAGCACTGCTGTGTTTGATCCAATTGTAACAGCTCAAAACACACTTATACACCACCACCACAACGTCAGTGTCACTGCAGTGCTGAGAATGATCCACCACCCAAATAGTACCTGATCTGTGGGGGTCCCCAAGGGGACTAACAAATGTAGAGAAACAGATGGACTACAGTCTGTAATTGTAGAACTACAAAGTGCAGTGAGCACTAAACGTAAGTAAAGACTACGCAAAACATAAACTGAAAAATACAGAATGCCTGTACATGTCTAGAAACTTGCTTGAAACCATCGTTGCACACAAGCAGCCCTTATTCGAGGTCAGCTTGTCCTTTCTCTCACATACAGCATTCCTGCATGATGCTAATCTGTCCTTTCACACACACAGCTATCATTATCATTAAAAGTTCCCCAGTTAGCTCAGTCTAGTCTCTTCCCCCCCAAGTCATCATCATGTCAGTGTGCCTGATAACAGGATAAAACGCAGACAGTGACAGAGAGAGGGCAGAATAAGGCATATTACAGACTAATGCAATGAATACTTAATACATAATGGCCAAAACATAATGGTTCATGCATAATACATGAATCTGTTGCACATAGGTTAATGCATAAGTACTCAATGTTAGCGCTCCTATTAATAATACATTTGGCATATTGCAGCTATTACTGATTAATACAAAGTGAACATAAGATTCGAATATTTCCCATATCATGGTCCCTTTGTATTAATGGACAGGGTAAAGTGGGCCATGTGCATTATAACAGTAACCTGCATACCTGCAAAGTGCAAAACTTATAAATGCCCACTGAGTGTACATAATAGGTTAAAAAAACTGGAAAGCTGGAAAGAGTGTATATACAAATTAGTTTGTTTTTGCTACATCAGTAGCGAATCTAAAGAAAAGTCAGACATCCCTACCTCTCCCAGAATTCCAGGACTCTGACGCATTTTAATGTGAGCAAGTGAGAGAGAAAGACTAAAAAGCTAAGCACAAAGGGATTGGTCTCTATGTGCTTAGTAGACCTGGGAGGTTTATCTGTGAGTGGGACTTTACAGTCTACCTCTCCTCTATTTCACTGTCCTTTAGTTTAGTTTAGTGTTGGGCAGCGCTATGGCAGAGTGTTTAAAAAAAGAAAATATAAAACACTTACACCCAAGACTACATTAAGTGTATCCCTGCTTGAAACAGTTCAAACTGATGTGTTGCAACAGTGACTTCTCTATTGCCCATGGTGGATGAAATAGCTGTAAAAGCTGTAAAATATACAGTGGTGCTTGAAGGTTTGTGAACACTTTTGAATTTTCTATATTTCTGCATAAATATGACCTAAAACATCATCAGATTTTCACACAAGTCCTAAAAGTAGATACAAAGAACCCAGTTAAACAAATGAGACAAAAATATTATACTTGGTCATTTATTTATTGAGGAAAATGATCCAATATTACATATTAGTGAGTGGCAAAAGTATGTGAAGCTCTAGGAATAACGGTTTATTTGAAGGTGAAATTATAGTCAGGTGTTTTCAATCAATGGGATGACAATCAGGTGTGAGTGGGAACCCTGTTTTATTTAAAGAACAGGGATCTATCAAAGTCTGCTCTTCACAGCACACGTTTGTGGAAGTGTATCATGGTACGAACAAAGGAGATTTCTGAAGAGTTGTTGATGCTCATCAGGCTGGAAAAGGTTACAAAACCATCTCTAAAGTGTTTGGACTCCACCAATCCACAGTCAGACAGATTGTGTACAAGTATAGTAAATTCAAGACCATTGTTACCCTCCCCAGGAGTGGTCGACCAACAAAGATCACTCCAAGAGCAAGGCGTGTAATAGTTTTCGAGGTCACAAAGGACCCCAGGGTAACCTCTAAGCAACTGAAATGCCTCTCTCACATTGGCTAATTTTAAGTTCATGAGTCCCACCATCAAAGAACACTGAACAACATGGTGTGCATGGCAGTGATTGCAAGCAAAAGCCACTGCTCTCCAAAAGAACTTGCTGCTCGTCGCATTTTGCTAAAGATCACGTGGAAGCAAGCCAGATGGCTACTGGAAGAATGTTTTGTGGACAGATTATACCAAAATAGAACTTTTTGGTTTTCAAAAAGAGCGTATGTTTTGGAGAAAGGAAACACTGTCATTCCATCATAAGAAACTTATCCCATCTGTGAAACATGGTGGTGGAGTATCATGATTTGGGCCTATTTTGCTGCATTCTGTGCCAGGACGGCTTGCCATCATTTGATGGAACAATGAATTCTGAATTACGTTCAGAGAATTCCTAAATAAAATGTCAGGACATCTGTCCTGAACTGAGTCTCAGAAGTGGGTCATTCACAAGACAACGACCCTAAGCACACAATCGTTCTACCAAAGAATGGTTAAGAGAATAAAGGTTCAGGTTTTGGAATGGCCAGTCAAAGTCCTTACCTTATCCAATCAAAATTTTTGTGGAAAGGACCTGAAGCGAGCAGCTAATGTAGGAAACCCACCAACATCCCAGAGTTAAGCCTGTTTCTGTACGGAGGAATGGGCTAAATTCCTCCAAGCCGGGTGCAGGAACTGATCAACATTACAGGAACGTTTTAGCTGCAGTTATTGCTGCACAGGGGGGTCACACCAGATACTGAAAGCAAAGGCTCACATACTTTTACCACTCACTATATGTAATATTTGATAATTTTCCTCAATAAATAAATGACCAGGTATAATATTTTTGTCTCATTTGTTTAACTGGGTTCTCTTTATCTACTTTTAGGATTTGTGTGAAAATCTGATGATGTTTTAGGTCATATTTATGCAGAAATATAGAAAATTCCAAAGGGTTTACAAACTTTCAAGCACCACTGTACAGTATTATATAAACATTACATATACTGTTCAAAAGTCTTAGGCATTCTATATTTTATATTCAGCTTATTCTTTAAATTTTAGTGGTCACTGCACTTTGTAGTTCTACAATTACAGACTGCAGTCCATCTGTTTTTCTACATACTTTCTTAGTCCCCTTGACTCTGGTCTCTAATGGTCAGGACCATCACATGTCAGGTACTACATGGGCGATAGATCATTCTCAGCACTCCAGTGGTGGTATGTTAGTGTGTGTTGAGCTATTTTCTCAGATCCTGGGGGTGGTGCAGGGAGAGAAGGTTAGGAGTCAAGGTCTTAAGGGATGTCTGCAAAGCCATAAACAGATGCCTTCTTCCCAAAGGGACACAATCCCATGCTGCAGCCTTTTCCTCTTCCAGTTGTAAAAATATACAAGGTAAGTTGGCCAAACATACAGCCTTTATAGCCTTTGGGTATAGATGTCTCCCAAAAGTGATTATTTAATAGTACTTGCAATATACAAATGTTTCATAACATAAGGCAAACCAGTTGTCAAGTATAATGAATGTGACAACAATGTGCAATGCTCATAACTCACTTTTTTTTTTTAATCAGAACTCTGATGTAGGGATATGCCCTACACTCCATGATACTTGTCACAGTCATGAAAAACAAGCTTTTGTCTAGGATGGTTCCTGCTGCTTTTTGAGAATTCAAAAAGCAAGAAAACCATAGATGTGTAGAGGATAAACTGTAGTTATTGAAAGCAAAAGTGGTGTTACTTAACAGGTTTTTTGTTTCTTTGTTTTTGTTTGTTTGTTTTTAATCTAAAATGGTACATTAAGCACTACTTAGCTGTCAAAGCCTCCCAGCTTGCATTGGTTGTCAGCCAAGTTTCCATACTGATAAAAAGGTTTTTTCCTAATAATACTTTTTCTTACAGTGGTACCTTGGCGCTGGACCACAATTTGCCCCGCCCATAAGAAATAATGTAAATGTATTTAAATGTTTCCAGCACCAATAGTGACCTACCTTGTATTATCCATAGTTCAAATATGTTTCAATGAAAAATGCAATATAATCATTATAGTACTATAAATTTAAAACAAAACATCACCTTACCTTTTTAAGGAGCAGTGTTAATTAAATTAAAATTAATGAAAAACGACAAAAACTAGGACGACATGAATCGACACTTTCGTCAACGGATAAATACGAGACGAAAATGTTTGGCGGAGGCGACATCCAATCAGATCTTTAGCATCTAATATTAGCATAAGTGGAAAGGCGGGACGAGTTGGCTAGCGATCCAATCAGTAATGCGGTAAGACGCACGCATTTGATTTGACTTGATTGTATAACTAGCGTCAGTACTGTTCCTCAGGAAACCAACTCGCCAATGTCAGCACTTGGGAGAAAGAGGAGAGTCGATATATGGGCACATTTCTTATTTGATGTCAAGGAAAACAAGAGTCTTTGTAACCGTTTGAAACGACATCTTGCAGGCATGTAGTGCTGAAACTGCGGTCAAGCTATCCGCACCTAAATGAATCGAGCTCCTATTTTAGCGGTATTACGGTAGTACGTTGCAAACGCACTCGTTCATTATGTTGAAGCCGATATTCCAGCGAATAAAGTGTGGATTAAAATATTTTCCAGTTCGCGACGTGGATATATTTTACTTTGCCTAAAAAGTGTCCATACTACCTTTAAGGAGTATTCGGATAACATAACTCCGTTTTATACTGTAATTATGAATAAATGCATATAGAGCATGCACATATATCCGATCTTCTGATCTTATATGTTTAGTAAAGCTCATAATATAACATTTATTCTGTTCTACAATAACTCATGAGTGTCCACACCGAGTTTGAAGCAGATTGCTGGAGTTTTGGTGACCACTTTACTGTATACTATTATTATCAATGCATGCATATAGACCTGAGTTTATCTTAATTAGATCTAATTATACATCATTCATTCCAACTTGATTATATTCTAGAATATCTGCTGTATGTCCACACCAAGTGTGAAGCAGATCTATGGTGGAAACTGAGTTATAACCATTTTAATGTATACTGATATTACTATTTAATATGTAGATGTTTCTTTTCGTCTAAGTGCATATAATGGCTTAAATAATTCAAGGGAAATGTTTAAAAAAAAAAGCATTTACGTGTTGCAATCTTTACATGTCATATTTTAGTCAACTTAATCTAGTGTAGATTTAGTCGACTATAATCTTATAATTAGTCGAAAGCAGTTCGCCTTCTGGAGTCTTCTCTTTTGTGTATGTATTTATATATATATATATATATATATATATATATATATATATATATATATATATCTAGAGAGACAGAGAGAGAGAGAGAGAGCTCTTGAACATAGCACCAGGACAGGTCTTTACCATTTGAAAAGGACAACAAGCAATGCTTTCACTTTCACTATTCACTAAGCGTAGTGTGTCATACAGATTTTAGCCGGTATATTATGTCTATGGTTTTAGCATGATGGTCAAGTGCTCAGCAAGTGGTCGAGCACCGAACCAGAATTCTCTCAAATATTGGTCAAAGGACCAAAAAGTTCGAGCACAGAGCAGTTTGAGTGCCGAGGTACCACTGTACCTGGTGCGATAACACATTGTTAAGTTGCTGTAAGCATTCAATAAAACCCATTTTTATTCCAGAGATGTTGAGGTTCTCTTTAGGAGTGTCCAGGATGGACAGGATTAGGAATGAGATCATCAGAGGGACAGCACAGGTTGGAAAATTGGGAGACAAAATTCGAGAGGGAAGACTGAGATGGTTTGGACATGTGCAGAGGAGGGATAGTGGATATATTGGTAGGAGGATGTTGGAGATGGAGCTGCCAGGCAAGAGACGGAGGGAAGACCAAAGAGGAGTTATTTGGTTGTGGTAAATGAAGATATGCAGGGAGTTGGGGTGAGGGTAGAGGATGTGGAGGACAGGGTGAGGAGGAAATGTTTAACTCGCTGTCACGACCCCTGATAATGGGAGAAGCCGAAAGAAGAGGAAGAAGAAGAAGAAATACACTTATTCACATTGAACTTTTGTTATATTGAACAACTTTTACTTTCTTTGTTTTGCTATACAAGGAATCTTAAATACAGAGCACTTCAGCACTTAACAGAGAGTGGCTTCCCCAATTTGAGCCTGGTTTCAGGCAAGGTTTCTTGCTTTGGCTTCTTTGCCGCTGTGACATGGCAATCTAGACAGTTTGTTTTGTGAAGCTGCATTACAGCAATGTCTTTTAATAACAATCTATTATTAATTTTGGACATTCAGCAATGGATATTATTAGCTTTCGATATCCCAATATTAAGTGCTAGTTAAGTTTTGTGATATACAAAAGACCTTCTTAAAAACTTGATTAGCTAGCTCTCATGTGTCAGGATGATGGACAATGGGAACAGCCTGTCGCTATATCATTCTACGTGGCTCCCTTTTGACCCTTTTCCCTTTCCTCCCCTACATAAACCCTCCATCCTGTTCCCTTCCGTGTCAGGTCTTGTCAGATGGCTCCTGTTTCCTGGCTCCTGCTCATCCTGTGCTCTTATGGTTTGTCTCTTCTTGTTTCAGTATTACGTATGGTTATCACAATCCCCGTTACAGGATTTCTGTTCCTGTCCCAGTTTTAGGTTTGTCCTGTCCTGTTCTGTGTTTTTATGTATTTGTATTGTCAGTTAGTCTAATGTATCCCAGTACTGTGTATTATTTACTGTGTTAAGCTTCGTATTAAGTGTGTTATCAATGTTCATTAGCATTTCTATTTGTATTCATTGTTTGTATTAGCCTGTTAGCATTGTAGGTTAATGTCTTCGTTTTGCCACCTGTCTCTCTGTTAGCATAGCCATCTAGCCTCTTTTACACCAACTCAGTACAAGACCCAGTGTATCAGACCACATCAGATCATACATGTAACCATGTACATATCTGCCTGAGATGTTTTGTGAATCCCATCTGGAGGACACTGAGGTACTCGCTGTATTACAGATTACACACATTTTTGTATGGAGAATGCAATATAAAAAGAGCATTTTTGACCAATCAGAACACTCAAATTTTGAAGTGACCTTGAATATTTTCAGGAGTGATTTAAAAAACTTTCAACCAGTCAGAAGTGACCTCAAGTAATTTCAACCAACCAGAAGGGACCTCTGACCACAAGTGATAACGAATATTTTTGACCAATCAGAAGTGACCTTGAACATTTTTGACCAATCAGAACACTCAAATTTTGAAGTGACCTTGAATATTTTTGACCAATCAGGAGTGATCTAAAAAAGTTTCAACCAATCAGAAGTGACCGCAAGTATTTTCAACCAACCAGAAGGGACTTCTGACGACAAATGATCACGAATATATTTGACCAATCAGAAGTGACTTTGAATATTTTTGACCAATCAGAACACTCAAATTTTCAACCAATCAGATCGCTTGACCAGTCAGAAGTGACCTTGAATATTTTTGACCAATCAGAACACTCAAATTTTCAACCAATCAGATCGCTTGACCAGTCAGAAGTGATCTCGAATATTTTCGACCAATCAGGAGTGATCTAAAAAAGTTTCAACTAATCAGAAGTGACCTCAAGTATTTTCAACCAACCGGAAGGGACCTCTGACCACAAGTGATCACGAATATTTTTGACCAATCAGAACGCTCAAATTTTCAACCAATCAGATCGCTTGACCAGTCAGAAGTGATCTCGAATATTTTTGACCAATCAGGAGTGATCTAAAAAAGTTTCAACCAATCAGAAGTGACCGCAAGTATTTTCAACCAACCACAAGGGACCTCTGACCACAAGTGATCACGAATATTTTTGACCAATCAGAAGTGACTTTGAATATTTTTGACCAATCAGAACACTCAAATTTAACCAATCAGATCGCTTGACCAGTCAGAAGTGACCTAGAATATTTTTGACCAAATCAGAACGCTCAAACTTTCAACCAATTAGATGACTTGACCAATCAGAAGTGACCTCAAGTATTTTCAACCAACCAGAAGGGAACTCAATTTTTAACCAATCCCAAGTGATCACGAATATTTTTGACCAGTCAGAAGTGACCTTGAATATTTTTGACCAATCAGAACACTCAAATTTTGAAGTGACCTCGAATATTTTCGACCAATCAGGAGTGATCTAAAAAAGTTTCAACCAATCAGAAGTGACCTCAAGTATTTTCAACCAACCGGAAGGGACCTCTGACCACAAGTGATCACGAATATTTTTGACCAATTAGAAGTGACCTTGAATATTTTTGACCAATCAGAACGCTCAAATTTTCAACCAGATCGCTAGACCAATCAGAAGTGACTGCAAAAGATTTTGACCAACCAGATCAATCAGAAGTTACCTCAGTTTTCGATTAATTACATCGCTTGAATTTTTCCGTTTTTATTTTTATTTTTGACCTTGTATACTTTCGACCAGTCAGCGGTGACCTCAATGTCAACCAATCAAAAGTGACCTGGAGTTTTCAGAATTCCTCATGTTTAAGTTTTACTCTTATTCAAAGTGCAAATACTTTCATTCCACAGTATCTCTGATATTGTTTATTAAAATCAGTAAAATGTTAATGCCAGATTTATAAATAATGCATCTGCTGCAGATTTTCATTTTCAATCATTCCAAATTCTGCCACAAATTCTCCACAGAAACATCTGGAACATCCCTTGAAAGCTGCCACAGGGCTTATTTGCACGTATCCATTTATGACTGTGTTGCAAGGCTGCAGCAACTTTGCAAACGGCAAGCCAAAAACGTTTGCCTAAGGGCTGATGTCTTTGCGATGGATCCTGATCTCTGTGAAACTCCTATGATCACACCCTGCTTCCTCAGAGCAGCAGCCAGGCCTGTGGGTTATGTTTAACGCCTTTGCGCTGTCTGTAACGCTAGGACAGAGCCCACATTTTTGACTCATCCGTGGATTTAGTGTATTTGGGGTGATATTTTGTCTGCATTGCCCTGTTCTGTGATTCACCTTCTCACAGCAAATCAATGTGTAAAAATTGAGCCCTATAATTTGCTGTCTGAGCCGTTTCTCCCATCGGTGCGGCGCACTTATTCATGTGCACACTTCCCGTTGACGCGCCAGTGCCACCATGCGGTTGCCTATTCCTCGGCGTGACACACTCCGCTTCACAGTGTCCTGCGAGCAACAATAGCTGAGTGCTGCAATCTGTTACAGGGAGCGGGATCTTGCCCAAGTAAGTGCGCAAATACAATCGATATTCTTCCGCTGGGTAAAATGATACATCATGAGTTGACATCTTGTAAACAAGTAGGAGGGGTGGGCATGAGGGAGGGAAGCACAGGATTTATGGATCTGGTGAGTTGCCATAGAAACATGACTTCTAAGTAAAACCATTTCCAGTGATTAAATATGCATGATTTAATTAAAAGTCACGTTCAAAAATCTAAACATGTGCAATTTGGCCTCGCTTTTAATTGTTCTAATCAAATTCCCATTGAAGTGCGACGACTGCTCGAGCGCCCCTATCACCAGAATGGGAGCGCTTCGAAAATAAACGGTTTCCATTTTTATTTCTTTTACGAATTCTGAGTCTGAAATGGCTAATCAACTTGAAAGCAGATGAGGTGGGTAATGAAAGGCAAATTGAGAGCGTGGTGAGAATGAAGGTCTTTTCCTAACAAAGAGGTCTGACGGTGTTACTAAAGTTTCTCAGGAAAAATGGGACTAAAAATGCGTAGCCTAGCGGTTAAGGTGCTGGACTATGGACCAAAAGGTCCAGGGTTCAAATCCCACCTCTGCCAAGCTGCCACTGTTGGCTCCTTGAGCAAGACCCTTAACCCACAACTGCTTGGATTGTAAGACTGTATATGTTGTAAGTCGCTCTGGATAAGGGTGTAAATGTAAAGAAATGATGACGCAAATCACCCACTGGGCAGTGAATTGGTCTCGACTCATGTTAAGGCATTTGGGAAACAAACTGTGCGGACCATTGCGAGAGAAAACAAGAGCATAATGCGCAGATGCCATACAAAATGACCCAGCAGTCGTTATCTCTTTAATATTTCATCATGACTGTGCATTAATGTGCTATACATGTCTGTCTGTGTGAATTTGTTTGATAAGCAACACAAGCGCGACTCGGGGATAATGATTACATCCGTCTTTTAATAGCACAAAGAGAGGAGAAGGAAAAAAGGAGGGGTTGGGAGAAAAAATAAAAACAGAATCATGGTTTATCTGGGATGCTGAAGCAGAAGCCCAGCACTCTGTGGGCCATCCATCCCTACTTGGAGCAAATGCCTCAAGATTCCACCACCTGATTGAATGGGCAGCTTTAAAAACAGAGATTTAATAGGAAACATCAAAGCAAGGGCCATTTTTCAGCAAAGGACCTCCAGGCAGAAGCCAAATTCATTACAGACCCACAGAGCTACGTTTTGCAGGTGGTGGAAAAGGCACTAAATAGAAACCTGTCCCCTTTCCGCTTTGTTTATTTACTTGGATCATTTCAGAAAATCCTAAACAACTAGGATGGCGTTCTGGACAAACACACCATCATTTTCAATTGAACATTTTAACTATTCCTCTGTGCTTTGCTACGCTGCTTCTTTTTCATAGAACCGGGTGATTGAGGACGGCTCCTTTACTTCCTTCTGGAAGGAGTTGGGGACTTCACGCCATGGCTTGGTTTAGCGCTCGAGGCTGTGGTCTTGCTTGGGGAAGAGGCAGGGGTGGGGCTAGCTGCCTTGGCGGTAGGGATCACGATTGGCAGAGTTGGGGGTATGATTTTCTTGGGTGCGGCAGACGGCTTAATGTCAGGCATCCTGTCGCCGTGTTTGTAGACGCTGACGATGACGTCCACCGACTCACCGCCGTATCGGTTCTGCACGCACATCGTGAACTTGCCGGAATCATCCATGCCCACTCCTTTGATGGTGAGGCTGGCAAATTTGCCCGACTCCAGCGAGATCACATACTGGTCGCCCGGCTCCACCTCCTGGTCGTTCTTGAACCAGGTGACTTGCGGTTTGGGGTCACCGCACACTGTGCAGGTCAAGCTAAGGGTCTATAGGAAGATAGCACAAAAAGAGATGTAAATAACTTGGTACAGTGGGGCAAAAAAAGTATTTAGTCAGTCACTGATTGTGCAAGTTCTCCTACTTAGAAAGATGAGAGAGGTCTGTAATTTTCATCATAGGTACACTTCAACTATGAGAGACAAAATGAGAAAAAAGATTCCAGGAAATCACATTGTAGGATTATTAAATAATTTAATTGTAAATTATGGTGGAAAATAAGTATTTGGTCAATAACAAAAGTTCAGCTCAATGCTTTGTAACATAACCTTTGTTGGCCATGACAGAGGTCAAATGTTTCCTGTAAGTCTTTACCAGGTTGGCACACACTGTAGCTGGTATTTTGGCCCATTCCTCCATGCAGATCTCCTCTAGAGCAGTGATGTTTTGGGGCTGTTGCTGGGCAACACGGACTTTCAACTCCCTCCACAAATTTTCTAAGGGGTTGAGGTCTGGAGACTGGCTAGGCCACTCCAGGACCTTGAAAATTTTTTTTAATGGAGCCACTCCGTAGCCCGAGCAGTGTGTTTGGGATCATTGTCATGCTGGAAGACCCAGCCACGTTCCATCTTCAATGCTCTCACTGATGGAAGGAGGTTTTTGCTTAAAATCTCACGATACATGGCCCCGTTCATTCTTCCCTTAACACGGATCAGTCGTCCAGTCCTCTTTGCATAAAAACAGCCCCAAAGCATGAGGTTTCCACCCCCATGCTTCACAGTAGGTATGGTGTTCTTGGGATGCAACTCAGCATTCTTCTTCCTCCAAACACGACGAGTTGAGTTTTTACCAAAAAGTTCTATTTTGGTTTCATCTGACCACATGATATTCTCCCAATCTTCTTCTGGATCATCGTTTTTTTCTCATTTTGTCTCTCATAGTTGAAGTGTACCTATGATGAAAATTACAGACCTCTCTCATCTTTCTAAGTAGGAGAACTTGCACAATCAGTGGCTGACTAAATACTTTTGTCCCACTGTACTAGGTAAATAGGTATGTGCTTTTAATGTTATATTTAAGTGTTTCAACATGCACTGCTAAGACATTACATTATGACCACCTTGCTGTTTGTACACTCATTGTCCATTTTATCAGTTTCACTTTCCATATAGAAGAACTTTGTAGTTCTACAATTACAGACTGTAGTCCTTCTGTTTCTCTACATACTTTGTTAGTCCCCTTTACTCTGTTCTCTAATGGTCAGGACCCACTTAGATCAGGTCCTATTATGTGGTGGATCATTCTCAGCACTGCAGTGACACTGGACGTGGTGGTGGTATGTTAGTGTGGGTCCTTCATCAGTGCTTACAGGACGCTGCCTACAGGATGCTGGTGGCTGGTGGTTGGTTTTACGCTTAATTTCAGACATTCTCGGTTTAAAATAGCACAATAATTGCACAAAAAGGAAGTATGTACTGTACACAGTCGGTATCACAGCCAAGGTCCTACTGGACTCTTTTGTCAACATTGGTCAATTATAAGAACTTAACGATGCACAATTTAGATTTTTTTTTCAGTATTTCCAAGTGAATGAGCTGAGTTCTGACCTGGGGCAAAAGAAAAGCTCAAATAATGAGGACATAGAGCCATTTTCAATAACATAAAAAAAACTTTCTACATATTCCATGTACATTAAATTATAAAGGGACGTTTCCAAATCCATGCTTTACACAACAGGAGTTTTGCAGCTTCTTATGACAAGGAATCATTTTCCACCACATTAACTTGCCTAATGCTGATACACATTCCTTTCCATTTTGATTTGAAGTAACTTGAGTAACTTTGTTTTGTACTCCATGTACATCAAAAGCCTTGAATATACAAACGACTAATTAAAATCGGTTGCGAAATAATTAGGTTATTGTGCATTTTAACAAAGAAAAAAACGCAGCTCCTCTGTTCACTTGTATTTGTTTACAAGCTAGTCTTGCCTGGACCAATATGGCGGACGCGTCGATTTACCGCAGCAAAGAACCGAAGCAGCCAATGCAGCGTCTTAGGTATGTGTGTGTATACATACATATATATATGTGTGTGTGTGTGTGTGTGTGTGTGTGTGTGCCACTACGCATAGGCCAGTACTCCTTGTGGGATCATTCCCACCATTTCAGTCTGCCACCTACTGGTGAAAGCAGTCGGCGATGTTGAGCTGTACAGAGGCACTCGGTAACCTGCTGCCCTTGTGCCTCAGTAAAGGCATTGTGGGTATAACGTCAAGAATTTGCACAACCAATTTGGAAATTCAAAAGTTTGGAGCCGTGCTGGTGGTGGCTGTTATTTAGGTTTCAGCTAGAGCATATCATATGTTTTTAATGTGACATTATACAGTGTATAAATTATCTGCCCCATTTTCCCAAAGGTGAAGCTTTAAGACGATGTTTTACCATTACAGAGATTGTTGAAAATGACTCGCTGTTGCGTTTTCTGGCTCCAGTGTGTTAAAGAAAACCCTTGCGCTCATGCTAATCGATATAACAAAGGTTGCTCATTTTGACTCATAATAGCCCAGTGCTGAGAATAATCCACCGGCTCAGGCAAGTCTGTCTTTAAAAAGAAGCTAGGTCTCATTAGAGCACTTTTCAATGCAAGAGCCTTACAAATGTCCCATGTGGCCCCTCTTTGCCTTCTAATAGATCCTAAGACCTACCACATCACTAAATTTAAAAGAAAGGATGCTAGACTTTTATCATCTGAGTCATTAGGCATGTGTTCTAATGAACAGCTGACATTCCCCACACAGCTTCTTGAGCAGTGGCTTACAAGGCCGGAGACAATGAAATGACTATCCATCCCTCCAGCACGCTCTGTACTGAAGAGCCAAGAAAGACAGTCCTTGGCCACACACGACCAGACACGTTCAGGATTGCTACAAACTGCCCTGTGGCACCTCAGATCACTAATGCAATAGCATCCTCACCACAGGGGGCAACTCAATGGCCTGCAAAATGCAGAACACAATTCGCTACCGTATAGTAATACATACCAGACGTGGCGTGCCATTTCATTCTGGAGCCCAAATCATATCAGTTCCTAAATTGAGATATGCGTACTTAGCGTGTTTGCTATGGTGCACCCATGCTGTGGTAACATCAAACCTTCTTTTCCATGATGGTCGCAACATCGGGCAGGCCACCGACCACTTTTCCGCGATCTGAAAAGGCAAACATTGCACGCCAGTCAGACCGAAGGATGTAATTATATCAGCAAAAGAAGCTGATAAGCACCAGGGACTTGAATGAGGGCACTCACTCTTTTCAGCATATGCTTCCGCTCTGAAAGGCAAGAGAAGAATGGTGGTGTTAGCGGGCTCATTAGCACACGCGAATATTTTACTCTCACGCTGACATGCGCCACACATGCTCTGCATTGCAAAACACTGAAGGGGAAGACGAGAGATGCAAACGGCTTCCCGAGCAAACGATTATCTTACTTGAGTCTCTGGAACTCTGCGTAGGCATTATCATAGACTGGAGGGGTGGAGAGAAGGCAGAAAGAAGATGAATGTTAAGCACAGGCAGAAGGAGACAGAGATAATAGAAAAACTGCCATTCGTAGCCTTTGCTTGCTTCTCTTTTGTCCAGAAAGAAGTGAAAAAGTTCATGTCGTCATTATTTTAATAGCGTTGGGGTTTTTTTTCTTTCCAACCCATTACTCTTTTTCTCCGGCTAATTGCTGTCTGTGCTACACAAACTGCATGCGCACTCAGACTCCACACCGACATTGCTTAGACAGACTGTTGACTAACTACTGCCGAAACCAGAATCTGCACCTTTGATACTCTGTTACATTTATTTCACCCCTTTAATTGCCCAATTAGGAAGTCTATTTTTTGCAGCTGTTACGGGGCCTGTTTTATATGGGGCCTGACTAATTTTCTTATATACCTGTTAGTGCTAGGACACATTTTACTTCCATGAAGTAAGAAGCACAGCTGATTTTTTCCTTGATGACAGTAGGTATAAAAACATGCATGGCAAATAGACTTTTGCAGCTAAATCGTATTTTACGACGGGTAAATCAGTGATTTTGGTTGCCTCTCAAATAGTGATTGTTGAATACAACCGCAAATCAGAAGTAGTTCAGAGAGTATGGAAAATACTTTTTAAAAAATGCTTTGACTTCTTTACACTTCAGACAGTATGAACTCAATATATTTCATGTTTTGTCACAGTAAAGTTTTAAGTGGCACTTGTGAAAGTAACTTCATGTTGTAGTTCTTGACAAAGGTTTGCCAAAGTAATCCCTTGCCCATGTGGTTATATCAGCTCTTGCCCTTTATGTACTGGTTCCTCCAGATTCCTTAAATCGTTTGTGAACCCTTTAGAATTTTCTATATTTCTGCATATGACTTAAAACATCATCAGATTTTCACACAAGTCCTAAAAGTAGATAAAGAGAACCCAGTTAAACAAATGAGACACAAATATTATACTTGGTCATTTATTTATTGAGGAAAATGATCCAATATTACATATTAGTGAGTGGCAAAAGTATGTGAGCCTTTGCTTTCAGTATCTGGTGTGACCCCCCCTGTGCAGCAATAACTGCAAACTAAAAAAACATTTCTGTAGCTGTTGATCAGTCCTGCACACCGGCTTGGAGGAATTTTAGCCCATTCCTCCATACAGAACAGCTTCAGCTCTGGGATGTTGGTGGGTTTCCTCACATTAGCTGCTCGCTTCAGGTCCTTCCATTGGTCCTTCCATTTCCATTGGATTAAGGTCAGGACTTTGACTTAGCCATTCCAAAACATTAACTTTATTCTTCTGTAACCATTCTTTGGTAGAACGGCTTGTGTGCTTAGGGTCGTTGTCTTGCTGCATGACCCACCTTCTCTTGAGATTCAGTTCATGGACAGATGTCCTGCATTTTTCCTTTAGAATTCTCTGATATAATTCAGAATCCATTGTTCCATCAATGATGGGCAAGACCATCCTGGCCCAGAGTGCCAGTGCAAAACAAGCCCCAACCACGATACTACCACCACCATGTTTCACAGATGGGATAAGGTTCTTATGCTGGAATGCAGTGTTTTCCTTTCTCCAAACATAACGCTTTTCTTTTAAACCAAAAAGTTCGATTTTGGTCTCATCCGTCCACAAAACATTCTTCCAATAGCCTTCTGGCTTGTCCACGTGATCTTTAGCAAACTGCAGACGAGCAGCAATGTTCTTTTTGGAGAGCAGTGGCTTTCTCCTTGCAACCCTGCCATGCACACCATTGTTGTTCAGTGTTCTTCTGATGGTGGACTCGTGAACATTAACATTAGCCAATGTGAGAGCGGCCTTCAGTTGCTTAGAAGTTACCCTGGGGTCCTTTATGACCTCACCAACTATTACACGCCTTGCTCTTGGTGTGATCTTTGTTGGTCGACCACTCCTGGGGAGGGTAACAATGGTCCTGAATTTCCAACATTTGAACACACTCTGTTTGACTATGGATTGGTGAAGTCCAAACTCTTTAGAGATGGTTTTGTAACCTTTTCCAGCCTGATGAGCATCAACAACACGATTTCTGAGGACCTCAGAAAAAGTGTTGTTGATGCTCATCAGAAATATAGAAAATTCTAAAGGGTTCACAAACCTTCAAGCACTGTAGAGGGATAAATATGAAAATCCATCCCGATCTTTCAGAAAGACTGTTTTTAAACATTACACTTTTTTTCATGTTTTTGACAAACTGGAGATCCTCTGCCCATATTCACTCCTCAAAGCTCAGCATTTCATGGATACTGCTTTTGTACCAAATCATGACTATAATGACCTGTTGACATCACTTGTTTGAAATTGACCTCATTACTAGCCCTAAATTGCCCCCATCCTAGCTGGGTCTTTTTTTAAATGTGTTGCAGGCCTGAAATGCAGGAATCGATTTCTATTTGTAAATGAAATTAAGTTGACCAGACAAAAGATTAAATATTGGATTTTTGTTAGTTTTGTTTTTTATGCAGATAAGGATTTTCACTCTATTCTTAAACCGATATCATCAGGATTGGATTCATTTCTGCCTATTTCACTGGAGCCTCTTTGAATACCTCTTTAACTATGAAAGTGTGGCAGATAAGGGATTTTCTTTCTTGTCCCAACCTTTCTGTGTTGGGGTTGAACATTGTAAATCTCTGTCTCAGCTTTTTCCCAACACTTTAGTCAATTCTGTATTTTGGAAATGATTTGGAAACAGTTATATGTGATGTTACCATCCAGAATATCGTAACTCGTTGTATGTTTGAGTCCACCAACTTTCCCTCTCTAGTCTTATTTAGAACACAATTCCACTGCTCACATACTCTGTGCTGTGAAGAACTGCCATTCTATGACTCCAATTTTTGCCTCACCCACTGTCTTCCAGTCCATTAAACAATTCTGTCTAGGGTCTTATTGTTTGGATATAAAGCCCAAAATGAGCCTGCCCCTAAAAATCCTGACCTATATTTTGAGTTTGCTTTGTCCATGTGTGGCTTTTAGAGATCTGAAGTCTGCTAATCAACACCTTGACTGTTCCTTGGTCTCAGCTGAAGCTAAGGGATGATCGTGCTTTCACAGAGTCTACCAATTGGTATTCAACTCACGTTTTTGGCGGCTCTTTTGAAGACAAGTCACAGTCTGATTCTTTTCAGTATTTGAAAAGAACCAATATCAGTGTTTCTGGATTTATTACAGTCATTAACAAAAAAATTAAGCACCCAGATAGATAGATTGCTGCAAAACTCAGCATGCAGTTATGTAAATGAACACAGGTGTGGTCTGATTAGACACTGGGTCTTGCCACAAGAGAGTGTAAAATGCTTCCCCCGCCGCTCTATAAAAAGACATGCCTCTGACACGTTTGCCCACAGCTGGGCCTGTTGATCCTCCACACTCAGTTTGCTGAAGCTGGCATCCCACCTTGGTCCCATAATTGCTTGATTGGTGATAAAGCTGGTGACTGGGCGGGCCAAGGAACTGTTTTAATCTGGCGGAGACATTCCTGAGAAACCCTTGTTGTGGTTGGGTGAGCGTTATCCTACTGAAAAATGCCAGCTGGAAGGCCTGCCATGAGAGGTAAGTGTCCTTCGTATCACTACTAGGGGTGACTGACTGGAGCCTCTGAGAGCCTTTGAGTGTATGAGGTCATGAGTGTATATTTAACTAAATGTAAGTTTATTTTGTAATGGGTAAATGATGTGGACACTATTATATTGCTGTTTCTATTGTTTTTTTATATTATAAGGCACTTGCTTCAGCATTCCTTGTTAGAAATATGCTATAGAAATAACAAAACAAAGTTCCTTTAAGTGCAATGATAATTTTCTGAGCCAAAAAGCTCATAGGACAAGGGATTTAAAAAAAATAACTGTTCCTGATTTGAAGGCCTGCCAGATTCATGAGCAAGACGGCTTCAGAATAAAAATGCCATTCCACATAAAATTTGGGGCTGCGATTGGCTGATTTCCCATACTGTTGTGGCTAAAAGGGATTTGGATCATGTTCAAGGATTTGGCTGTTGTGCTAAAGCATTAAGATTAATCAAAAGTGTATCCAATTTTAACTTTTAGCTCGCAGTTGCTTCGAATTTCTGTCTCTGCCTACAAGACTGCCTCTGAAGGGCATATGGCTAGTGTTATACCTTTGTAAATCATACGAATCAGGATTTGAAAGGATTAAGAAACAAAGTATTTGAGGGATTAAAGAAAGGCAATGTGTTCAAAGCTTTGCTTACCTTCTTCAGAAAGTTCAAAGGTGCGAGTGTACGTCTTCTCCGTGTCCACAAGCACAAAGGTGTAAAAACCCTTATCCTTGTCGGTGGGTTCAACTATCTCCAGAGTGGCCATGGCTGGAATGCCACCAACACGCAGCCTTTCAGATGAAGTGATTTTAGTATCCCTGTTCAATAGAAAGAGTGGTTAATGAATTGCTGTAAATGTAATAACATAAGCGCCTGAAGCTCGCATTCACTTCCTAAGACGTAGTATTATGTTTGTTAGTGATTTCGGGGCCAAGATCAGTATTTTCCAAGTAGCAGTGATTTCTCCAACCTTCAATATGCTGGATTTCAATCAGTTCCTACCTATTTCATTGAGCCTCTTTGAATTCCTCTTTAACTGAAGTGGTGCTGCAGTTAAGGTACTAGACAGTTGATGAGAATGTTAAGGGTTGGAGGAGCAAAGTCCTCAACCTGTCATTGCATGGATTGCACCTTGTAAGATATTATCAGTTGATAAAGCATTCTAGTGTTTGGAATGTTCTAAACAATGCTGATCAGTTTGAAACAATTCTAAATCTTTTTGAATAAAAGAAATCACTCAAATGAATCTTTTACAATCTTTAGAAAAAGTTCCAACAATATCTTCCAACAGCTTCTGAGTCTGGGGAGGCCTTGGTATTGTTTTTATTGGATGTTGGTGCAGCTTTTGACAAGATTTAACCATGACTTTAATATACAGATTATGTAAACTGATCTGCCCTTACTTCCTAATTATAAAGTAGGAATGTAATTTGTAATGTCTCTTGGCTACCACAAGGATCTATTCTAGGCCAATTAAAATAAAACTCACCAAGCAGGACTTGCTGATATATGAATGTATTACAATATCAGAACAAAAGGATACGCTTATTGGGGAAAACTGTACAATTGAAAGGAGGCTCTAGTACCCGGTTAGGCTGCCTCTAGCATGGATATAAGATGGGATACAGTTGGCCATGAAGGTATACAGGTTCTGTATTGTATCCTGTGGCACATTTGCACATTTGGTGTATCAGCTGGTCTCATAAATTCTCCACTGGCAATAAATCTGGCAACCAGGCAGGACAAGGAAGTGTTGCATTCTGGCAGAGACATTCCTGGGAAACCCTTGCTGAGCATTATCCTACTGAAAAAGGCCAGTAGGAAGCCCTGGCATGAGAGGCAACACGTGGATGCAGGATGTCCTGCACATATCTCTGAGCTGTTGGTGTCCCTTGTATCACTGCTAGGGGTGACCGACTGTGATGGCTCCCCAGATCATCACACCAGCATTTAGGACAGTGTGTCCCCCACAGCAAAGGCAGGATTGAAGTGCTCACCACAAGGCCCCCATACTCGAACGTCGTTGGAGTAAACAGAACCTGGATTTGTCGCCAAAGATGATATGATTCCAGTCCATAGTAGTCCATGTTTCACATTCACAATGCCATTGCAAACAAATTAATGGGTGTCATGACAGCAAATTTCCTTCTGTTAAGCTCTTAAAAATGGTCCAGGCACAGACAGGGGTGTGTCGTGAAGGTGCCACCTGTGTTTTGGAGGTGGACAACAAAACTCTGGTAGCTGCTTGTGCTTGTCGGTGGCTCAAACAATCTCTTCTGGTGGTCTTTCTGGGCCAGCTGAAGCATGTTTGCCGAGTGTGTGCCCACACTCAACCACTGCCCCCTCTCAAAGTCTATCAACTGGGCAAAATGTCTTTGTGTGCATCATAAAGACATGTCTAGCAGTCAACGATCTCTCACCAAGAGGTACACAACCAAAAAGTAGCCTCTGAGAGCCTATTTATAGGGCAGCAGGGAAAGCACTTTTACACCCTCTTGTGGCAAGACCCAGTGTCTAATCAGCACACCTGTAATCAATTACATATCTGCATGGTGAGTTTTGTAGCAATATGACATTTCTATCTGGATGCTTTACTTTTTTTGTCAGTGACTATATGTTGTTTTAATATTTTGTTAAAATTTATCCTGATAATAAGAACGTCTGTCTGTGAAGTGAAAAAAACCCTCGTTATTCACTCTGGACAGTGTCTAGCAGGCATTATGGATTGGTTGTCCTTCAGCTTCCTAATGCTGAATGAGGACAGAAATTCAAATTGTAGGTCAGTGAGACCAGTAAGATGCTTTCAGCTTGTGGTCTTCTGAGACTGAATGTCAAACTTTCCATAGAATTCCGATATTAACTTTGACCCCTCACTGCACGTCAATAAAATGTATTAAACCCAATTTTTTACAACCAAGGAATATCCATAGAGCAAAACGTTAGCTGGCTTTGCAGGACATTGAAAGAATCTTTCATGCCTCTGAATGACTGCACTTGGATTACTGTATTGCTCTGTTCACCTGCCTTGGTCAGAGAGCGGTGGCTCATTTTCAGCCAAATTGCAGCAGCCATCATCTCACTAAGACTCTGTAGAAAGCATATAACACTGTGTTTGCCTCTCTGCACTGGTAACCAAATTTACCGAAAGGAATTTGTTGCTTTTAGAATCATTTCCTAAAAGGAAATTCCCAATATCTTATAATCTGCAGAGCTCTGTGGATGGAGAAAACACTGCTTCAGTCTACAAGAAATCCTCCAGTCTTCACGTTCACAGCATTAAGTTAAAGAATAGGAAAGATTCAGAACGTTTACATCACACTGTTAATAAAGGGATTAGAAGACCGACACGTGGGGGGAATAAAAGGAACTGCATGTAATGAGATGAGCTAACAAACTGCTGGGAGAAGCCTCGCACCATGCGTTAGAATTCTGCGTGCCTCCTTTCCCCCAGAGGGCTAAAGCTTTAGTTATCTATAAAGCTGATGGATTTGATTTGTATTGACAGTCATGCAGGTGCCTTGTCACTTGGCACTGCTAATTTCCCATACTTAGGTAATCAGTTTCTCAGACCTCACTTTAAAGCAACACAATTATAGACAAAAATCTCCAAATCGTGTTTACATGCAGAGCTGTTATCACGCTCGGAGACGTGAACGAGCAAGTGCATCTCATTTCCATGGCTATTTCCATCCCACTATTCAAGGACATCTCTGGAGGGCATAGAGAGGGAGAAAGAGTTCGCATACTTCTGCATCCAATGGATCTTCATTTCCTCCGTGTAATATTTCATATGGCACTGGAGCATGATGCCCTCAGCAGTGCAGTGGACCACCAACTCAGAGGCACTGGACCCTGTTCAAGTCAAAAGGACAGAGACGTCATTTGGGTTTTTCTGATGCGGAGCACATCAGGTCTGAGTCGATATGCACTGCAGGGTTAAGTAAAGTAACTGGTGATTGGTTTGAGAAAAGGGGATTAGTAGTGGGATGAGGAAAGACATGCAATACTCCCAAAAGACAAGAATACTAATAATGAGTGACTTGCGGCGGCCCAACTACTGGAGCCAAAACCTGAAGGGTGTAACCATACACTCTGCTCACCATTCGATTTGCTCACGATTATTTATTTTACATTAAATAAAAGGACTTCCTTGTATAAGTTTTTAAGCAAATAAATGAGTCTCCTGCAATTAACTGAGTGCTAGCTTAAATTGAAAATGAAACCCCATTATGCCCAGTTCAAAAACTTTGGGCATCCCAAATCCCTTCAGTTTCCATTGAAGAAGATATGAAGGAAGATATGCCATATATGACGTATAATTTCATCATCAATAGTGTTTTATTCCTTTGACACTTGTGTCGTAGCACAGCCCTTCATCTTTGCATATATGTAAGTTAGTTTCTGGTGCATGACTTTGGAATGTGGGAGGAAACTGAAGTACCCCGAGTAAACCCACGCCGACACAGGGAGGACCCAGGCCGCTCCACCTGGGTTTCTTCCAGGTACTCCAGTTTCCTCCCACATGTGATCCTTATGTCAGTGAAAAATCTCCACATTTATAGACTGATTCACGCCTACAGATTTGCATCTTGTGCTGCTGGTTAGACCCTGGAGTCCCCCGACTCTTTATTGAATTAAACAAGCATGAAAATGGATGAAGGAATGTACTTGAGATCAATCTCTTTATAAGCCACAACCTGAAGATAATTATGCTTCTAAACAAACAATAAGAAATCCATAACATGATGGATTAAAATTCAGTGTAGTGTTTATCAATGCCAATAAATGATCTAAAATCTACTTCCCAGAAAAAAACAACTGATTCAGGCTGGTTCAGATGCACATTGCCCAAACCTTGGATGGATTTGAATTTTGGATTAGCTATCAGGGACTGTGGCGCAATGGTCAAGGTACTGGACTGTTTACCAGAAGGTCCAGGGTTCCAGCACTGCAAAGCTGCTATTGCTAGGCCCTTAAACGACAACTGCTTGACTTGTTTGTTGTAAGGGTGCCTGCTATAAAGAAAATAAGAAAAAAGAATAGAAATCTAACAAGTCTGAATATAATTCTAACGTGAGCTCTCATAAGGAGAAAAATAATTGGCCTGCATTTCATATATTTTATTTTGCCGAGATATGCTTTTATAGTTACTTGTAGAGACGCAACTGAATGAATCGGACAGACAGGGTTAGGGTTTCTTATCAAGTTACTGAAGTGTTTGTATTAAATGGATGAATTATTTAACCACTAAATTAGTATAATGTACAGATAATGAAAAGAAGTGGCGTTTTTCAGCGTATATATGGTTTAATTAAAACTATTTAAAAGGAGCAAGGGTTCTACAATGTCAGACATGACTCTGAAAGGATGGAAGGTTGTTATTATCCAATTACTACATTGTAACTACACTGGTGAATGGATTATTGCCAAAATCAGATTTTTTTTTAAACTAATGGATTATTCTGTGCAGGTAAACTTTGCTCAGTGATATAGCAAGAATGTCTTCCAGTCTCCGAATAGCTACAGTGTGTTTGAAACCACTTACTACAATAATATTGGCATAAAAGCTGCAAAACTGAAAATAAGAATAATAGTTGTGGGAGGTGCACAGGTTTTTATGACTATGTTCATAGGCGAAGTGGCCCCAATCTGACTTAGCATATCTGATGTGCAAAAGTCGTAGGTCAGCATTAGATTAAATATACCACTGTTTTAGCAATGGTATAATGGCCATATATCTTTATTTCTCAGTCTCTTACTTGGAATACAACCAAAAAATACAGGACATCTGTAAGCAGTAATGTGTGACCTCCCCTTACACCTGAGCAATAGCAGCTTCTGGCAGCTTCATCGGGATGCCAAGTTGACCCTTCAGCAGTCCGAAGAAGGTTGATCAGGAATGTTTTTTAGGAAGGGTAGCAGTCAAGATGCCAATTTATGGAAGGGAACAGGGTGTCTAGGCTAAGATACAGTGGTGAAAGTTGTAAACCTTGTAGAATTTTCTGTATTTCTGCATAAATAGGACCTAAAACATCATCAGATTTTCACACAAGTCCTAAAAGTAGATCAAGAGAACCCAGTTAAACAAATGAGACCAAAATATTATGTTGGTCATTTATTTATTGAGGATTCATCATTGATGGAACAATGAATTCTGAATTACATCAGAGATTTCTAAAGGAAAATGTCAGGACATCTGTCCATGAACTGAATCTCAAGAGAAGGTGGGTCATGCAGCAAGACAACGACTCTAAGCACACAAGTCGTTCTACCAAAGAATGGTTACAAAAGAATAAAGGTAATGTTTTGGAATGGCCAAGTCAAAGTCCTGAGTCTTTAAAAATCCTACGATGTGATTTCCTGTATTTGTTTTCTCATTTTGTCTCTCATAGTTGAAGTGTACCTCTCTCTTCTTTCTAAGTAGGAGAACCTGCACAATCAGTGGCTGACTAAATACTTTTTTTGCCCCACTGTATGTATCAGAAAGTAGCCCAAAGTGGAACTGAAAATGTCAGAATCAATGTGCTTTACCATGCACATGGCTCCAGGGATAACGCATCTGTGTCACATATGATGAAAAAGATCAGATTTGGACCACTTTTACCTGCTGTGCAAACGTAGCCTGTGTGTCAAGTTCATCATGACTGAGCAGCCATGATGCGTCATTGCGAAAGATATGTGGAAAATCATTTTAAAAAATAAATATATAAGTAATTGTTCCTAGTCTAAGCTAGTTCCAGTCATTAAATCCATTAAGTGAAACCTGGTCAATCTGACATTGATCGGTGGCTCAGCACCGAATGCTTACAGGCTTTAGAGAGGCAGAATGAGCGGCACAGCATGCTGAAATGTTAATGCTATACGTACCGGCGATACGCGAGAGCTCGTTAATGATGTTGTCAAAGGCTGAGGGTGAGAGAAAAGGTCAATAAAGTTGACGATCTTTTTAAGACGACCATTATTTCAGACTAAGATGAAAGTGATATTACCTTTGCCAGAAACATCAACCTGAGACTCGTCCTGGCCTCTGTCATCGCTGATCGTTGCTTTATACACACCCATGTCCTTCTTGGAGAACTGAGGATGGAATTTTCAGGAAACAAAAAACAGAATTGAGAAGGTTTAATGTGGGACGCTCACATAACTCGCTTAGGAAGTATTATACGCTCTGCTCCCTTAAGTCAAACTTGAAGATAAAGCTGAGTTGGGGATGAAACCACCCACTGATGGAACTGCTGAAATGTTTGGATTATTGCTGACTTCACTGAACTCGAAGTCTGCTGCGAGCCCGCGTGTTTGCAAAGAAAGTTAATGTAATTACATTTGGAACGGTTCCTGCTCCCTGATATTGTATAAGTCTGTAATTGAGCACAATGCCTAAAACACTGCATATTCATTCACCATGAGAACCATGAGAACTTGATCGCTACAAAGGGACAAAAAAGGCCCTAACAAATCAGCAGAAATAAATGAATTATGCACTTATTCTGTACTTCTTAATGACCTACCGCTGCTGCTGCTAAGTAGCACTATAATTGCAGCAGTCCATCATATTTCCGCTGCGTTATTGGCTAGGCAGTTATTTTTGGTTTAGAGTAAATCCAAGACCTTACATGAAGCAGTGGGAGCTTGCAAACGCCAGAGCTCAGGTCTACAGGCACCTCAGGAATCACTTCCACGTCGTTCCTATACCAGTGAAATACTGATTCTTTCTTCAGATTAGCCACCTGAGGACATGGGAGGGGACACACACATCAGGCGGTAGGCAGCAATGATGGAACAAGGCTGAAATATGGCCGTGCAGAATGCCTCAGTACACCAAGCTCCCACAGTGGTATCTTTATGACTGAGACGAATAAAGTCTTGAACATTGGTCAGTCTGATCTGTGCCGGCAATAAACCCAGGACAATTGGTTAAGGGGTGGAATGTGTTTCTTCACTTGCCTTGCAGATGATGCTGACACTGGCGTCTTCTCCAACATGGATAGACAGGAACTGGCTAAAGTGAGGTCCTGCAGGAAAGAGATTATTAGGGGTGTAACGCTACACTCTGCTGACCATTCAGTTCATGATAAGGAGTTCACATTACGATGTTCTCGCAATTGACACTTTTATATTCGATAAGACATTCCTTTTTTATTTCAAAACAATGCACATTTTCTGCTATAAGCTTTTAAACAAAAAAGCCCATGCAATTAAAAGAAATGACTACAAGGAGAGGTTTAAAATTTTAAGCAAAATGCTCTGTTGTAGCTTCAACATCATAAGTAACCGAGTGAAAACATTCCGTTTTTTATTTCTGAAGAATAACAATTCAAAATGTGTATGTTTCTTGTGTAAAAATTTTAACAAAAGGAATCCAATGCACCTAAGAGAAATTAGGAGTTTCGCTGAGGACAGGATTTGCACCTGTAAGCATGACGTAGGATTGTGCCCTCTGGTGTTCAAAAATGTAATTGCATTATATGGGGTAATAAACAAGAAAGCATAATCCTACTCGCTGATGGACGTCGGCCCATCTTTACATCGCAGTACATCGTGTTTTGATGCACCGTTACACCCCTAAAAATAATTATTTACATAAAAATGTTAGGTTCGCAACTAGTCCTGGGCATACCGGTTTATGCAATTATAGAAGTTTTAATTTACAATGGTGTTTGTCGCTAGAAGCATCAAAATGGCATCACCAAACAGCTTCCTGGGTACAGCTCGCTAGCTAGCCAGGTAGCATGTGGGACTGTGGTAGCCTAGAGGTTAAGGTACTGGACTTTGGACCAGAAGGTCCAGGGTTCAAATCCACTGTTAGGTCCTTGAGCAAGACCCTTAACCCACAATTGCTTGGATTGTAAGACTGTATCAATTGTAAGTCGCTCTGCATAAGGGCGTCTGCTAAATGCTGTAAATGTAAATGTAAAATAGCATAACAACATACAACATAGCATAGCATAACTCTTAACACCTGGGAGCTGCTCGCTATGGAAGATTAAAAAAGAGAACGGAAGAGGCTGTGGAAGGACCTGGAAGGACCAAAAGGCTATATATTGGTAAGACTGTCGAGTGGCTGTTGGTAACTCCAGCAACTTAGTCCATCATTTCAACAGAAAACACGTGCTGGAATACTAAGAGCGTATGTGATTTCCGTCATTGGATTCAATGCCTTTAACCAGTAGCGCCAGTGAAACAGTGAAGCCAAAGGCTCAGACTTCGCTTGAAGAGGCATTTTCTTGATATGACAGGAAAAGCAAGCAGGGCATTCACATTACGAGTGCTATAATGATCTAGTCAAGAGTTAAAGTTGAAGTAAACCCTATAGTAATTAAAGCCATAGGTGTGTCCCAGCACCTTTAAAAAAAAAATTTTCTTTTCTTAAGCGGAAGTTTGTTTCTAAGCTGAAAAATGTTATAACCATAGAAAGTATATGGTTTAAACATTTTTTTAAGATAAAAAATACAGCAGTCCCCCCATTCCTCACAAACAGAAACCCCTGAGGCTCCGATCCTAGGCTCGCCCCTGATTAGAAGTCTTCATTATATACATGATGAAAATATTATTTATAATATTCTGTCAGCTACGTCTGACAGTAGAATAAGCTACAAACGACCAGCTATAAATGACCAGTCAGGTCTCCCAAATAAATAAAAATAACTCTGACAATACCGTGAAAGTGGTAGAATATTCTTTAAAATGTTGTGTTATACAAATTTTTGGTCTCCCTTCACTACTGGCAGCTGATAAAGCCTGCTGTATCATATCTGTAGAATGATAAATGAGCCACACTGCCTGGGATTGCATTATTACTATTAGCCTTTGAGTTGATATATTTATTTATGGATAGATTAATGTTTGGTGCCTTAACCCACACCTCTTCACAAAGCAAAATGAAAAAAAAAAAGAAGTACAAATAAATACTCTTCTTTCAGATCACCACTGTTAGAGCTCAGTACCTTCTTTCACTCGAATGTACTCCCTCCTCTGGAATTCAGCCTCTGCCAGTGCTGCCTTGAAGGCTTGATGGGGGGAAAAGGAAGGAATGGTTAAGGGTCACTGAACCAAACCATAGAAAAAAATGGCAGATCTCAAACAAATTTGCCTCACCATCTCCTATTAACACTAGAGAGGACTGCGCCTTCCCTTTTCCATCCTGAATCTGCACAGCATACGTCCCCTCGTCATCCTTGGTGAAATGATCCAGTACCATCTCAATGACACCCGTGGCTGCATCGTGACTCATCTTAGATTTCTGGATCAAAAGAAAATCAGACAGCAGTCATTCCTATACCTTTTAAAGAAAAGACCAAATGTATTTAATTTCATTCCATTAAATTACATTCTCCGTTGAAGCCATTACAACTCCTCGAATATTAATTTGACCCTTGTGTTAAACTGCTAAGACGAGGGGCGCACCAAAAGGTGTCGCAGCCCAGCGCATGAAGATTTACGAGGTCACCGGCTGTCAGCGTGCTCTGTGTGGCACTCGTTGCTTACCTCACAGTTGACAAGCTCCTCGTTATTGGCGAAGAATCTGTAGGTCACGGAGGAGGAGATGCCCTCTGCTTGCAACCAGAAGCGCACTCGACCTCTCTCCAGAATTTTGTACGCAAGCTCGGTCTTCAGCGGGATAACTGAGGTGGAAAGAGAGGTGACAGAGGTGAATTTCGTGTGCTGTCATGGTTCACATGCATGACCTTGGAAATGGCACAGACATGGACTCAGCTTGCTCTAATTCCTCACAAGCCCTGAGCATACTGATAAAACATGGGGGACTGACGAAATTGGTCAAGGCTCATGCAATAATTCCTGGCCGCAACTCAACAGCACTGTCAGATAACTCTTAGGCAGTCGCAGAATTAGCCAGAGGGAAAAAAAATAGCAGGACAGAAATAGTTTCTGGGGCTACTTACTCGGATTGCGGATGTCGTAGCTAAGTGCCAACATTTTCTCGAGCTCTGAAATGAAATAAGAAACACATTTATGCAATTAAATGCTCGCCATTGCTGACTGTTATGAAAGATATGGATTAAAAAGATAAAGTCGTTCAAAAAAATCCATATTTGTTTGAGAGCCACGGTTTTTAATATGGCACTATGTCCCTGTACAAAAACAGCGTTTCAAAAATATGACGCAGGCTTCCATGAAAGTCTGAAAGTGGTCCATTTTGCAGGCACATTTATACAGGTTTTCTTTCTGTTAGGGGATGAGCAGTTAAAGGTTAAAGGCCTTGCTCCAGGACCCAACAGTGCACAAAGCATCTTGGCAGAACCAAGTCCAGTACTGAATTAGAAATGTCTTTTGCTTTACATAACATTTGTGGGGCACCACCAGAGGGATCCAGGTTCGAGTCCCAGCAGGATCCTCTGGACGAGTCGGATTTCACATGCAAACACAACTGACTGTGACTGAAGGAGGAACATTTGGTTGGGGGTTCATCCCTCAGAGCTGCAACAGTAACTAGCCAGTCCTGCTGTATACTGTCACCCAATACAGGTTGTGCTTACAATCGTTCTCCAGAGATAGGTTCCAGAGCCACGAGACCCTGACCACTAAACACTGTATCACTGTGTTAGCCTAGCGGTTAAGGTACTGGACTGTGGACCAAAAGGTCCAGGGTTCAAATCCCATCTCTGCCAAGCTGCCACTGTTGGGTCCTTGAGCAAGGCCCTTAACCCACAATTGCTTGGATTGGGATCTAAGCTCGGTGAGTTTGTTTACTTTGATTTTGAACTTAAGATGAAAACTTTACCTAAACTGTGCGTAACATTTTGTTGCAGTAGCATTATGTCAACTCCTAATTTCTTTTCATTGCAGGGAACTACAGATTCTTTTTGTTTAAATTTACATTTACAGCATTTAGCAGACGCCCTTATCCAGAGCGACTTACAATTAATACAATCTTACAATCCAAGCAATTGTGGGTTAAGGGTCTTGCTCAAGGACCCAACAGTGGCAGCTTGGCTGAGGTGGGATTTGAACCCTGGACCTTCTGGTTCATAGTCCTGCACCTTAACCACTAGGCCATCACAGTCCCGCAGTTTGCAGTTTAATTTAAATGTATTATGAAAGAAAAGTACACTATTTTGAATAGTTATCCTTCAGAAATAAAATGGGAAAGTTTGAACTTGGTTATGAAACATATGGTTAAGCTACAAAAGAGTGTCTTGTTTACAATTTTTTACCCTCTGTTTATAGACATTTCTTTTAATTGCAGTTTAATTACTAATGTTTAAAAAAAACTCATACAAAAAATGTCGTTTTGCATTGTTTACACAAATTTAAAATCGATAATCGTGAGGCAGTATCGTGAATCGAATCGAGAGTAGAGTGTATCGATAAACCCCTATGTTCTAATAATATTTTAAAGACAAAATCCAGGATTTTAAACTAAACTTCATAAAGCATTATTCAGTACTTGCTCTATAATTATTCACCTTCTGCTGTGATTTTATAACTGGCTGAAGCTCCATCAGTGTTGGTGACAGAGACTGAGAAAGTGCCAACATCCTCTTTATCTGGGTTCTTCAACAGCAGAGTGGAACTGCATAAACACACAGAAGCAAAAAAGCTTTCTGCTCTCAGTGTATCACAGACAGCTACTGAAGCTCTTTTGCACTCTTCAGGATTACATGGTTTTACGTGTTTCAGTTTTCTTACTGGCTTCCCGATGTTTTAATGGCGACTCCTTTGGAGAAATCGGTGATTTCTTCATAGGACTTCTTCCACACAAACTGGGATTGCTCCGATATCTGGCAACTCTCGAAAGCCAGATAAATGTCACCCGTCTGCTCGTCCACGCCGCACTTGATTTCCTGCGCACCTTCACAAGAACATACGAGAACAAAATGGTGTGTACATACATCGCACTCTTCCCACACAACATCAAGGCGTTTAGTGGCGGCACAGAATTTCTGGAATGGTTAAGAGTGGGATTATGGGTCAGTGTGCTTTCCACATTTACCTCTGTTGCATCAGTTCTGTCTGCCCTTCTCTATTCTAATTCTGCCGTGCTTCTGCTTCCACAGAGACAAGACCACAGTGCACTCTGCTGGAGAAAGGCTCATGTACCTTCCTGTTTCGAGTATGAATGTTTCAGGGTAGGTTGAGATGAATCATCTCGTCTGCTTTTTTTTCCCTTATCTGCAACCAGGCAGAAATCTGTTCTCTGCAACACTTCAGAGTACAGACTCCCGCTCTCTTGTTCCTTTTCTCTCATATTCTCTCTCTACCAACTTGACCTCACTCACTGCAATGTTTTACCTTGCTCCTGCTTCTACAGTCTGCATTTAATCCGAATTGTCGGTGGTATGGTTGGGTTTTGTGGAGTGTACATGTGTGCATCATGGTACTATAGTTAGTAATGATACGTTTTATTTAGATGGTGCCTTTCACAATCTCAAGGTCGCATTGCAGAAAAGAAAAGGGTAATTAATAGGAAAAAACACTAAGTCAGATGGAGGACAGAAGGACTGTTTGAGAAGAAGGACTTAGAAGCGACATGAAGGAGGTAACAGTCATGAAGACATTGGGGCAAAGAATTACATAGCCTGGAGGCTACAGCACTGAAAGATATGCCACTCATTAAGGAGAGTCTAGCATAGGGGACAGTGAGTGGCAGTGCTAGACAGTGAAGGGCTTTAAATTAAAAGAGCAATATTTTATACTCAATGACAAAAAATATGAACCCAGATAGAAATGTCTGATTGCTTGGCATGCAGTTATGTCTCAGGTAGATATGTCAATGATTGCAGTTGTGGTCTGATTAGACACTGGGTCTTGCCACAAGAGGGCATAAAAGTGCTTCCCTTGCTGCCCTATAAAAAGGCTCTCAGAGGCTACTTTTGGGTAGTATACCTCTTGGTGAGTGATCGTTGCCAACTCGAAGACATTTTGCCCAGTTCACAGACATTGAGGGGTCCATCATTAGTCTGAGAGAAGCAGGATGGTCATTTTGACTAACTTCCAGCCATCTAGCCCATTCTGACCTAGCTGTTAGGAGGTGTTGGGAGCAGTGGTTCCATGAAAGGATGCACACATGGCAAACAAGCTCCGGACAGCCCAGACAGATCCCCAGTAGAAATGGTTATTTTTGTCAATAACTGTATAAAGCCAGTGCAACTGAACTGCAGAGTTTTGGATGTACTGAAGTTTGTTAATGGTTTTAGCTGGAACATCAATAAAAAGACAATTACAATAATGCGTGAGAGGCAAGGAAATTATGAACCAATGTTTTGGCATCACAAGTAGTGAGTTATGGCCGGAGATGGGCAATGTTACGAAGATTAAAGCCTTAAAGGTGAGTGAGGAATCAGACAGTACTCCAAGCTTTCTCCCATCTAGAGAAGGCCTCTTTGAAACATCATCACTGTCAAGAGTGATCCTGGATAGTTTAGTGATGAGGTTCTTAGATCTTCAAGTTATTCATCTACAGATTAAATTCATGGATGCATGCTTCCAGAAACCAGGGGTGGGGTTAGGAGTATATTTTGTGCTGACATATCTGTATGTCATCAGCATAACAATGGAAACTTAATGTATGGATCCAGACAATGTGGCCCGGGGTAGCACATAAATTGTGAGCAGAAGGGGGACCTACAACCGATCCTTGAGAGATCCCTTGGGTAGCAGGTGCAGTGGACACTGCTGACCAATAAAAGCAAATTTCTGTCTGTTTTAGAGATAGGAACGAAACCAGGCTAAGGCTGTTCCTTAGATATGAATGAAGTAGAGACGAGAGATAAGTAATTCATAATTTATTGTGTCGAAGGCAGCACTGAGATCCAGGAGACTAAGGATGTTAATTGCACCATTATCAGAAGCAAGCTCTTAATAGAGCCATTTCATAGCAATGCTGAGTATGGAAACCTGACTGAAAAGGCTTATACAAATTGTTGTTTAGGAGAAGGCTTGAAGTTGAGATGTTACCAAATATTCCATTGCTTTAACTAAGAAAGGTAGGTTGGAGACTGGCCAGTAAATTACAAGGCATGCCGAATCAAGGTCAGGTTTATTGAGAATCGGTATAACAGCATAGGTTTTAAGGGCAGTGGGGACACAGCCAGATGACAAGCATGCATTTATGAAGTCAGATATAGGAGACCATATAAGCCTTTAGAAATGTAGTAGGAGCAGGGTCATGCTGACAGAAGAAAGAGGTAGACTTATTAATTATTCTGAAATAGGAGGATTTGTCATACTGCTAGTAAACATGTCTTGAGGTATGTGGGAGTGAGAGAGGGCATGACTGAACTGCAGAGATATGTTCGTACATTTTACAAACATTGTCCTGAAAGAAGTAAAGACAGGCTTGATACCGTTGGGGTACTGGGAGTGGCTAATGAGAAGGGTTAGAGGAGTTTGTTTATTGTCCGAAAAAGGGTTCTGGTGGAGCGAGATGCATTCAGGGATTGCCTATCCTGGATGTAAAGAGTTGAGGGTAAGACTTGTGTTTTTCATACAGACATCCAGTGGCTTTCATCTTTCGAAGCTCAGATTTGAACTGTGGGGAGAAATGGGAGGGAGGGATGAACCTGTTTTTCAGTGGGGCATGATCGTTAAGAATGCTACAGAGAATGATATTATAGTGGGAAATCATAGGCAGGGAAGCTCAGATAAATCATGGAGATAAGTCTGAAAAGAGACAGAAAACAAGCGAGGATCAACAGAATTAATATTAAAGAAGGAGACAGTGTGTTTATGAAAATGGCAGACATTTTGGTGGAATGATGTACACTCACCAGCCATTTTATTATGAACACCTCACTGTTTCTACACTCAGTGTCCATTTTATCAGTTCCACTTACCATATACAGTGAGGCAAAAAAGTATTTAGTCAGCCACTGATTGTGCAAGTTCTCCTACTTAGAAAGATGAGAGAGGTCTGTAATTTTCATCATAGCTACACTTCAACTATGAGAGACAAAATGAGAAAAAAAATCCAGGAAATCACATTGTAGGGTTTTAAAACAACTTAATTGTAAATCATGGTGGAGAATAAGTATTTGGTCCCCCACAAACAAGCAAGATGTCTGGCTCTCACAGACCTGAAACTTCTTCTTTAAGAAGCTCTTCTGTCCTCCATTCATTACCTGTATTAATGGCACCTGTTTGACCTCGTTATCTGTATAAAACACACCTGTCCACAGCCTCAAACAGTCAGACTCCAAACTCAACCATGGTCAAGACCAAAGAGCTGTCGAAGGACACCAGGAAGAAAATTGTAGACCTGCACCAGACTGGGAAGAGTGAATCTACAATAGGCAAGCAGGTTGGTGTGGATAAATCAACTCTGGGAGCAATTGTAAGAACATGGAAGACATACAAGACCATTGATAATCTCCCTCGATCTGGGGCTCCACGCAAGATCTCATCCCATGGGGTCAAAATGATCATGAGAACAGTGAGCAAAATCCCAGAACTACACGGAGGGACCTGATGAATGACCTGCAGAGAGCTGGGACCAAAGTAACAAAGGCTACCATCAGTAACACACTATGCCAAGAGGGACTCAGATCCTGCAGTGCCAGGCGTGTCCCCCTGCTTAAGCCAGTACATGTCCAGGCCCGTCTGACGTTTGCCAGAGAGCATATGGATGATCCAGAAGAGGATTGGGAGAATATCATGTGGTCATCTTTCTAAGTAGGAGAAGTTGCACAATCAGTGGCTGACTAAATACTTTTTTGCCCAACTGTAGATGCACTTTGTAGTTCTACAATTACAGACTGTAATTAACTACATCTGTTTGTCTACCTTCTTTGTTATGTAATGATTGAATGGACAATCAGTGTAGAAACAAGGATGTGTACTTAATAAAGTGGCCCGTGAGTGTATTTAGAAGCAGTAGGAATGGAGCGGATGACCTTTAAAGCCATATATTCAACATGAGTATCAAGTATCATGAAAATCAAGTGCTTTGATTTTAAGAGTGCAATGATGGACAATAGCCAAACCACCTCCTTTCCAATTAAATGGGGTTTAGAAAAATAAGTATAGCCAGAGGGAGTCAGCATGTTCAGCGAATGCAGTGTCCCGGTTGTTGCCAGGTTTCAGTAAGCAGGAGAATGTTCCGATTTTTTGACGGGAGATCACATCATTAATCAATGAACATTATGGAGTGAAAGTTCAGAAAAGCTAGTGTGGATGACAGGTGTTATGCCTCCTGGAGGGTTTGGAGCAGTAATTCTTTTTTAAGATGACAGAGAAGTCAGTTATTAATTCCCCGGACAGGTAGGACGTTTCAACAGGGGACTCTACTGTAGAACCACAGAGTGGGAATTGAAGCCTCAAGGGCATAATGGACAAAAGGTTGTCGATGGATCTGTGAATATAAGGACAAGAGGCAATAACAACGGTGTAACACGCATTAACAGGAAATTGCCACAAGCAAAAATAAGCTCTGTACACTTGGTGTCCAGACAGTAGCATAATAATTGTGTCTTTATTGTTATGAAATGATGGGAAAATGTTTGAGAGCTCCGCAGCACTACATCCCTTTAACCCTTATCCACGTAAGAAAAGAATCTAAAACCTCATATATCAGTCAAGCTAAGCGAAAGGAAGTGACTAAGCAATCTTCTACGATAACACAACTGGAGACCTAAATAATGGATTGACTCACTCGGCATAAATGAGTCAAAAAGTGGTGGGAGAAAAGAGAAAGGGCTCTGGCAGGTTAGCAACAGGAGATGCTCGGTGTACCAACACAGAGAGCAAAGCGGCAGAAAAAAGGGACGTTTAAAAAGTCCAAAAACATTGGGCAAAATAAAGAAAGTCCATGCCACCATGAGGTCCTGAGAGAAAGACAACAAAGCAAACAAAACAAAAGCACAAGAAATGGCAGCAAAATGCAAACAACCTACTCTCCACTGGATGCAGTGAAAACTAGGATTAAAGCCGGCTTTACACTGTACAATATTCTAACAAAAAAACGCAGATCACATAAGAATTCTTTGCTGGTGAGATCGAGTGAGACAGCATAAGCTCTGGCACTGTCAGAAAATTTGGATTAAAGTCTTGGAGTGTGGCTGCTGCTACAAGGCTGCAATGGATGAAGTGAAACTCAGGGGACAGCTACAATTGCAGTAGTGACATTGGTGATATGCAAACAAGTGTGGGATTTAAGGGAAGAGTGGTTTGAAGAATTGCGGCAGCAGAATGCATGTCGTTTTGATGTTTCACTGAAGTTTTATCAAGACAGGTAACAGGAATGGAAAGATATATCAGATGAATTGCTAGCCCTGGCAAAAATTTTGCAGTCACCACACTTGGATGTTCACCCATACCTCAGCTTGCAGTTGTGTCTCAGTAAATGACCACAGGTGTGGTCTGATTAGACACGGAGTCTTGCCACAAAAGGGCAGAAAAGTGCGTCCCCCACTGCCTTATAAAAAGGCTCTCAGAGGCTACTTTTGGGATATCTGTTGGTGAGAGATCATTGAATGCTAGAAACGCCTCTACAACACACTCAGCACAGAAAGTTTGCCCAGGTGACAGACTTTGAGAAGGGGGCACATCATTGGACTGGGATGAGTGTGTAGGATCTACAGGTCCACTTGCAACATCTGTGGAACCATTGCAACCAGAAGGCTACTGGAAGAATGTTTTGTGGACAGATGAGACCAAAATAGAACTTTTTGGTTTAAAAGAAAGGCTTATGTTTGGAGAAAGGAAAACACTACATTCCAGCATAAGAACCTTATCCCATCTGTGAAACATGGTGGGTGGTAGTATCATGGTTTGGGCCTGTTTTGCTGCAATCTGGGCCAGGACGGCTTGCCATCATTGATGGAACAATGATGATCTGAATGATATCAGAGAATTCTAAAGAAAAAATGTCAGGGACATCTGTCCATGAACTGAATCTCAAGAGGTGGTGGTGGGTCATGCAGCAGGACAACGACCCTAAGCACACAAAGCCGTTCGTTCTACCAAAGAATGGTTTAAAGAAGAATAAAAGTTCATGTTTTGGAATGGCCAATTCAAAGTCCTGACCTTAATAATCCAATCAAATGTTTGTGGAAGGACCTGAAGGAGCAGCTAATGTGAGGAAACCCACCAACCATCCCAGAGCTGAAGCTGTTTCTGTACAGAGGAATGGGCTAAAAAAAATTCCTTCAGAGTCGGTGTGCAGGACTGATCAACAGTTACAGGAAAACAGGAAACGTTTAGTTGCAGTTATATGCTGCACAGGGGGGTCCACACCAGATACTGAAAGCAAAGGGGTCACATACATTTGCAACTCACTAATACAGTGGGGCAAATAAGTATTTAGTCAGCCCTTGATTGTGTAAGTTTTCCTACTTAGAAAGATGAGAGAGGTCTGTAGTTTTCGTCATAGGTACACTTCAACTATGGGAGACAAAAATGAAAAAAAAAAAATCTCACGAAAATCACATTGTAGAATTTTTAAAGAATTTAATTTTTTAAAGTATGGTGGAAATAAATAAGTATTTGGTCAACAGCAAAAGTTCAAACTCAATGGTAGGTAGCCTTTGTTACTTTGGTCCCAGCTCTCTGCAGGTCATTCATCAGGTCACTCCATATAGTTTCTGGGATTTTTTGCTCACCCCGTTCTCATGATCATTTTCATCCAACAGGATGAGATCTTGCGTGGAGCCCCAAATTGAGGGAGATTATCAATGGCCTTGTATGTCTTCCATTTTTTACAAATTGCTCCAACAGTTGATTTCTTCACACCAAACTTGCTTGCCTATTGTAGATTCACTCTTCCCAGCCTAGTGCAGGTCTACAATTTTCTTCCTGGTTGTACTTCGACAGCTCTTTGGTCTTGGCCATGGTTGAGTTTGGAGTCTTGACTGTTTTTTGAGGCTGTGGGGACAGGTGTCTTTTTTATTATATACAAATAACGAGGTCAAACAGTGCCATTAAATACAGGTAACGAGTGGAGGACAGAAGAGCTTCTAAAGAAGTTTTGTTACAGGTCTGTGAGAGCCAGAAATCTTGCTTGTTTGTGGGTGACCAAATACTTATTTTCTACTATGATTTACAATTAAATTCTTTAAAAAATCCTACAATGTGATTTCCTGGATTTTTTTTTCTCATTTTGTCTCTCATAGTTGAAGTGTACCTATGATGAACATTACAGACCTCTCTCATCTTTCTAAGTAGGAGAACTTGCACAATCAGTGGCTGACTAAATTACTTTTTTTTTGCCTCACTGTGTGTATATATATATGTATATTATATATATATATAGATATATATATATTATATATATATATATATATATATATATATATATAAACACACCACACACACCACACACACACACACACACACACACACACACACACACACACACACACACTGGTTACCTGGCAGTGCCCTGGCACAAACTGGATCTGATGTTATTGAAGGTTTTCCAGTGCCCTCTGTGTTCTCAGCCCGCACTCGGAACACATAAGACGATCCTGTTTCCAGGGCTGTTACCTAAAGAATGTTTTCATTAGCACACTATTTGCTTTAGAAGAATTTAGGTAAAAGTGAAATGGTGCCATAATCCTCCATGTGCAGCTCCACATCCAGTCATGTAGACAACTGCAGGCTTCTAGTGGGTGGTTATTCTTTACAGATGTTATACCTTGAGGTAGCGGTGGGTCACAGCGCTCGTGTTGACAGTGGTCCAGATGTTGGTTCCCGTCTTGCACATGTCCACGTAGTAGCCGGTGACAGTGCTGGCACCGCTATAGACAGGAGTTTTCCACTCCACCACGAGAGACTCATCTCTGACCTCAGTGGTACTCAGGTCATAAGCTGGGCCTGAGAATGGAGTGACAGGTTGTCTCAGTCCAGTATTTAGTATTTGACTTTCAATATTGTTCAAGTCTAATATAAACGCCTGTTTTGTTGGTAACCTATGACAAGATTGATACAGATTTCACAGGTGTGTCGCATTACGTCCTCTGAAACAGGACTTTGACCAGATATAGTGGTTTAGATACTTTGCACATAGTGTTTTATTGATAACAATAGAAATCAATTAATCAATTAATTTTCTGTCATTCAGACGTGAATTAGATGTACATAAGACAGATTTTTATTTACTGTTATAATTGGGTGGGTGTTAAAATTTTGCCGGTACTACTTCCACAACCTTCTTCGCTTCATACACAGAGACTCTCAAGATGCACTTGGTTCCTCTGGGGGGCTCTTGAGGTCCATGGCAGGGCACAGAGGCCCCTGGCAGGACATTGACTGTAATTCAGTCAGTTTTCAACCTACAGCCACAAAATTTGGCAGACTTGGTCCTGAATATACCCGAAGGTGACATGCAATGCCCCTGGGAGCCCTGAGGTCCCTGGCAGGGCATTGACTGTAATTCAGTCAGTCTACAGCCACAAAAGTTGCCACTGCAACACACTCGCAGTTTCTGCAGGAACCGCACTTTCTAGTTTTGGGCTTGCTCCCTGATCCTGTCTCTCTCTCCAATAGGTCTAACCTCTAAAGTTAAAAGAAAATATACTTTTTTTTAATCAAGTGGTCAGTTTTTCAATTTGCTACTTTTGGGTTGTTTCCATAAACTCTCACAGCATCTGGCAACCCACACCTTAATCTACTACACATTTTATTTGGGAGATGCTGCAACAAATGTCTTCCTGCAAAAACCCCATAACACTGGATATCAGTCAGCTGCAGCACGGGAAGCTAGCGCTGAACTTAACTTGTAGTAATGAACAGCAGCTGGGCTCCGTCCGGAAGGGATCAAAACACAGCACGGACGGTTCAGAAGCAATTTAGAACAACTTAGCAACTGATAAGAAGATCATGTTAGTAGTGTTTTTTCTTGCTGAAAGTCTGACCATGACTTGTTTTGAATGTGGCAGCTGCTCTCCCATCTTGCCAGTACGTCGTACCACCACTGAATCTGTTAGCAGTACACAGTTCCGGATCATTCCGGCCTATTTTCACCCCTGGTTATCATTCTTAAGACCTTGAACGTTAAAGCGGACGGACATTGATTGGACAGATATTAAATGGCGTGTAGAGTACCTGTACTGATGTTGGAGAAACTTTATATGAAATGAAATTCTGAATATTCTGCATGCAGATTTTGCATACTTCTGCTTTCACGTCTTTTTAGATGTTTGCACACTTCCATATGCATTAAACATTTTAATGGCTAGTGATTTAGTCCTCCACATTATGCATTGTAATTATTATTACATGTTGGTACATTGTAGCTACTCCATAATAACCACTGTAAGTTCTAGATTGTGTATCCGGAGTTGTAAGATCTTAAAGAACAACCATTGCTCCGTTCATGCATGAGTGTGGTTTGTTACCTGGCTCAGGCATGTTCCATGCATCACATGGGAATGGAGGGCTAACGGGAGAGGCTTCACCCAGACCAATCAAATTGGCAGCATAGACCCTGAACTGATACTTTGCTCCAGTGGTTAGATTTGGAACCTGCAAAAGAATGTGCACATTATTATTATTATTATTAATTTTTTTTTTTTAATATTATGTACAAAGTCTCTACCTTTAACAGCCTCTCTTTAATGGGTGGCACGTTGATCTCATGCCATGCTTTCTTGGCAATGTTGCACTTGTCAACGTAATAGCCGGTGACCTGAGTACCTCCAGAGTAGGCGGGACGCTTCCAGTTGATCACCATGGATTGGCCGTCACAGTATAGGAGAGCGATATCATATGGTGTTGAGGGGAGCTCTGCACACAAGATGGATGACTTACGCCGGGAACGCCTATTACTCAATGTCCAGTGCTGCACACAGTGCTCTGGCTATCGCTGGCTTTTAATAAAGCCATTTTGGAGCCGTTTATTGTCTGCCGCGACTTATAATGCAAGAATGATTAATGGCGGATGTGATGCATTATGGCTGCCGTGTACCGCAAATCATGAATACGAAATTGGCCTGCAAGTAGATGTTGAAGACAACTTTGGAAAAGTTTTCTAGCCCTAGCGAGAAAAAGTAGTTATTCTTAGTAACTTTTACTTAATGAAATGTACATAGTCATTTATAAAGCTACTTCATATGAATCGGTTTCTGGTGCATGTAATATCTACATTGCTGTAGGCAAAACATCAAACTCTTCTTTATTCAGTACACTTTTTGGTCATTGGAACAAAAAATGAATTTGGACTGCATGATGTACAGTGGGAGCCAAAAGTCCAAGACCACTACTGTACAGTGGGTACAGTGGGAGTTCAGGACCACTGCTGAAAATGCTTGTTTGGATTTTTGTGGAGAAGGATTCATATAGAGCAGGATATCAGCCCAAACCACACCCAAAGCTTGGCTTTGCAACAACTGCTATTGAATTTCCTCCACAGTCATCTGACCTAAAGCCAATCAAGCGTTTATGGGAGCACTTGAAGTCAAAAATTCAGTAACATCACAAGATCCACGTTGGAATTTTGTGACCTCGTGCCGCGATAACGTTGATCATCAGATTTTGCACAAACTTGTGGAGTGTCAAAAGAGGAACATACCAAATACAAATACAATCTGAAATGTCTGAAAAAGACTCAGAAAATACCCTCCAAATGGTTTGACCCTCCCGAAGTACTCCTTAATTGTGTTATCTGACAAACATCATCAATACTGGTTTTGTTGATGAACCAAATAGACACATTATTATTCTTCTTCTTCTTCTTATTATTATTATTATTATTATTATTATTATTATTATTATTATTATTATTATTATTATTATGGCACATGGTTCCCACAGAGGGGCACCAAACATCAGGCTTTGTCCTCTCTGAGGTGCACTGAGTTTGTCAAAATACAATTTGCACATGTTAATAAAATAAAATAAAAATAAGACATTCGCTGGAAAAAAATCTGTATACACAATTATTAAAAAGATACTTTCGCTTAAAGAGTAGGCACTTATTACACATAATGAACCATTATTATTCTTTAGTTGGGGTGTATGTACAGGTCTACCCTGTTGGGATGCTAAAAGGAAAATGCCCAGCTTATGTTTGATTTCTAGCCAAATGTTTAGCTGTCTTGAAAAGAGAAACGGTGCCAAAATGAATAAAAAAAGAAAATATAAAAAGCTATAAATGGAACCCAAGAGAAAAGAGGGAAAAAGCCAAAAATGATTTGCACTCAGTCACGTTATTGTTTTGGTCTGTGTATGTGCAGGCTGGGGTGGCAGCTTTTATTAGATACTCGTATGGGGGGGTTCAAAGGAATTTCAAAGGATTTCCAAGAAATGAAGGTTGGGAACCACTGATCCCAAACCACTGGCTTGCCCAATTAGGGCAGTGGACCTAGATATGTGTAAAGCTGCCATAAGATAATGCTCCATTATAAAAAAGTGCTATGTAAATCAATTTGACTTGACTTGACTTGACATATGCCGTGTTGTCTTGTACATCCAGTGGTTCTGAAACATGTGTCCATGTGCATAAACTAACATGTTTGCCTGGAAAACCTGAACTGTATTTTCCTCACCTAGGCAAACAGATGCAAATGCATGCAAATGTCTTATGCAGACACTTTTATTCCTACTCTCAACTAAACTTGGAAACATCAATGCTCCTGTGTTAAAAATGGCTGCAGTTATGAACATTTCTTTCACACAATTACCAAACACCTCAAATAAGTCTCCCTAGCTATGCTCAGCGGGTGCCTGGCAAAGCCTGACTTTTGTGCTCACTTTTGTTCATGTTGGTGCTTGCAATCCCGAGACTGAAGGACAACAAAGAACTAGAACTTCCTGCTACTTTCAGGAACAGCTGTTATGAAATTTTGTGATGCAATAAAAATGATAAACATGTACGTCTTGCTGCTAAGAATAGCAGATGCTGGTATTCCTACTCAGTCGTTAGAATGCCATTACATTCTTTAATGCATTCATTTTTTGCATGAGCTAATCCCTACTGCAGACATGTGCTCTGGCGATGGTTGTGTGTCATATTTATTTTTGAGAACTGACAATCATTGCATCATCTGCCAGTTTAGACCGTAACAGCACCTCTGTTTGTACAGCATGTTCCCTTAGAAAACTAAAGTGCAAAATACACTTGCACGAATAAGGAACAGTGATCATTTTTTACATACTAAGAGCAGCTCTGACAGAGATTGGCGCCGATTCCTGTGACTCCTCACTAAGCCCCAGCTCATTGATGGCCTGGACGCGGAACATGTACGTCTCCGCTGTTTTCAGTCCATGAACGACAAACCTGAAACACAAAGTAGTTCTTATAGCTGATTACTTACTAGTGCATTGCACAGGACAGGCCTTTTCATACCATAATGAGTAAGTGAAAACATCATTTTAGAAATGTCCATAAGTATTCAGACCCTTTGCTATGACGCTTGAAATTTAGCTCTGGGGGCCTCCCATTTCTCTTGAACATCTTTAAGATGTTTCAACGCCTTGATTGAAGTCCACCTGTGGTAAACTCTGTTGGTTGGCCATTTTTTGGAAAGACACACAGACTTGTCTATGTAAGGTCTGGCAGCTAACAATGCATATCAGAGCAAAAACTGCCTGCCTGTAGAGCTCTAAGACGGGATTGTGTGGAGGCACAGATCTGGAGAAGACTGCAAAAAATCTGCTGTGTTGAAAGTTCCCAAGAGCACAATGGCCTCCATAGTTCTTAAATGGAAGAAGTTTGGAACAACCAGGACTCTTCCTAGAGCTGGCCACCCCACCAAACTAAGTGTTCAGGGGAGAAGGGCCTTGATAAGAGAGGTGACCAAGAACACAATTGTCACTCTGGCTGAGCTCCCCATCTCTCCCCAAACTTCCAGAAGGAATAGCTTCATCAGACCAGAGAATCTTGTTTCCTTGAGACCTTTAGGTGCTTTTTTGCTGACTCAAGGAGGATTTTCATGTGCCTTTTACTGAGGAAAGGCTTCTGGCTGGCCATAAAGCCCAGATTGGTGGATTGGTGCTGCAGTGATGGTTGACCTTCTGGGAAAAAAAGAAGCATCCTCTATCGTTTTAGCCTTAGAACTGCATGTGAACATCAAGTTAAGAAGTACTCAATGAGTTACAAATGGGTCATAATACTCTTAAATGTATGAACAATTTTAAGTACTATGATAGTTACAAAGGATTTCAGGAAACGCTCATAAACTTAAGAATGTTCTTAAGTACAAGGTTACAAAGAACTTAACATTATAAAAGTTGAGAAATCCACCCCAGTTTCAGCTGAAACTGCTTGAGCTAAATTCTTGACTTAGCCAAAATGAAAGCAGTTTGGGTGGAAAACCATTTAAGTGACTACTTTGCTAAGATTAAGCACGTCCAAAGAGTTGAGTTCCTCAGTTCGCCAAAAATGTGTTTGTTTAGGTACACAAAGAGATGAAGTGCTGTGGTTAGCACAAAGTTGTATGCTATGAGTAATGTAGCATATACACACAGTTAAATCAATATACTATACAAACAATCTTAGTTCTATGCACTATTGTTTCTAGAGTACAGCACATACTCTGTCTTGTTGTTTGGTTTGTGGTTGGCAGAAACCCAGTCCTTTGATCCTTTAACACATGAATCAATGTAATATCCAATGAGATTGTTGGGCTCTTTTGGAGGGGCCCACTGGATTAAAACAGATGTGTCACTTTCCCTTGTCGCCACAACCTGACCAGGAGCTGAAGGAACACCTGGAGGAACAGAGGACCTCATTTCAGTAATGTCATCCAATGCTAATCACATTTCCAGATGATTTGCAGAGCATGCATTTTTTAAAGCCCATGACAGCATTGCCAATTACTAGTCTAAATACAGTCTCTGAGATGGGTCTGGAATCAGGATCCATCTGTAACACCTCTACACTTGACTTCCTAACCCTCATGTTCTCTTCACTGCTGGGAAATGGATGTCAGATTGACCTTGATGAACATATCTGAATTCAGATATGATTATTTGGTCAATTACACAGCAGTGTTACAATTTGCAATCGTTTTGAGTTATTCAGTACTTAACGTGCTTGAGTAGGTTGTTTATGCGTTACTCTTAATGAGCCTCTCACTATAATTTGGTAAATTATACGGCTGTGCTAAAAATATATAATCTTAAGCTCTTAAGTGCTAAATAAACACTGTACATCTATTTGAGTAGGTTCCATATACAGTACTGTGCAAAGGTCTTAGGCATTCTGTATTTTTCAGTTTATATTCTGCTTATTCTTTATTTAAGTTTTAGTGCTCATTGCACTTTGTAGTTCTACAATTACAGACTGTAGTCCATCTGTTTCTCTAAATAATTTGTTAGTCCTTTGTCTAAGATTCTGGTAAAAATGATAAGAATTCTTACCACGGAGCTCTTGAGTTTTAATGGGTATAGTGGGTTTGGAAGGCTCGCTGGTGCCATACATGTTGGCCGAAAGCACACGGAACAGGTATTCCTTCCCTTCAGCCAGGTCGAAGACAGCGTAGCGAGGAGAACGCACCGGAACTTTAGTGTTCACTCTCTGCCAAGACTGACTGCCAACCAGAGACTAAGCAGAGGAATTGAAAAACTGTCCATTACTTCACACTAATTCAAGTCCCTTTATTCAGAGATATGAACAAACCATTGCATTAGCATCAGCACAGAAAGTAATGTATTAATTAATTGGAAATGAAGTTCAAAATCAAGTCAAGGAAAGCTTTACAACCAGAAATTGAGTTGAGCTATCAAAAATGCTTGCAATGCGTTCAGAAAGTCATTTTATCACATTTTATGTTGAGGCTTTGTGCTAAAAGAAATCAAGTTCCCCCTCCAATTTCTGAAAAAGGAAAAAACTAAAATGCATGGACGTAAGTATTCAGACCCTTTGCTATGACACTTGAAATTTAGCTCTGGCGGCCTCCCTTTTCTCTTGATCATCTTTGAGATGATTCCATGATGTACCATGAGCTGGTCAGACTAAGCAATCGGGGGAGAAGGGCCTTGGTAAGAGAGGTGACCAAGAACCTAACGGTTACTCTGACTGAGCTCTGTGTGCAGATGGGAGAAACTTCCAGAAGGTCACCCATCACTGCAGCTCTCCAACAGTATGGGCTTTACGGCAGAGTGGCCGGACAGAAGCCTCTCCTCAGTAAAATACACAACACCTAAAGGTCTCAGACTGTGAGACCCAAGATTCTCTGATCTGATAAAACCAACATTGAATGTTTAGGCCTCAATTTGAAGCATCATGTCCGGAGGAAGTCAGGCACTGCTCATCACCTGCCCAATACCACTCTACAGTGAAGCATGGTGGTGGCAGCATCATGATGGTCAGGATATGATTGAAAGCTGAATGGAGCAAAAGTATAAAGATATTCTGAATGAGAACCTGATCCAGAGCGCCCAGGACCTCACACTGGGCCGAAAGTTGACCCTATGACCCCCCAATGACCCCCCCAATGACCCTAAGTACACAGCCAAGACAACACAGGAGTGACTTAGTTACAACTCCTGAGAAAGTACTGAGAGCCCTGACTTGAACCCAATTGAACATCTCTAGAGAGACCTGAAAATGGCTGTCGAAGAACGGTCCCCATCCAACCTGATAGAGCCTGAGAGGATCTGCTTAGAAGAACGCCAGAAAATCCCAAATTCCAGGTGTGCAAACCTAGTGGCAGCATACCCAAGAAGTCTGGAGGCTGTAATGAACTGTGGTAGTCTGTGGTAGCCTAGTGGTTAAGCTACTGGACTAGGGAACACAAGATCCAGGGTTCAAATCTAACCCTAACCCCAGAATTGCTTGGATATTAAGACTGTATTATTTGTAAGCCACTCTGGATAAGGGCGTCTGCTATATGATATACATGTAAATGTAATCAAAGTGGCTTCAAATAAGTACTGAGTAAAGGGTCTGAATACTTATGTCAATGCAATATTTTAGTTTTTCCTTTTATTGGTATTGAATGCAGAATGATGGGGGGAAATGTGATTTTTTTTTTTTGTTATTTTAGCACAAGGCTGCAACATAGCAAAATGTGAATAAAGTTAAATGATCAGAAGACTTTCCAAATGCATTGCAAATGGGACTTCTGGTTAATTGTGAGTGTTACTAATGCATTTGTATCAGCAGTTAAAGTGGTCAGATGTTGGTTCTGAGGATTGTGAGAGTTTTATTTAAAACCGTGGTTGTTTTTCTCTTAAGACCAACCTTCTCAATGTAATACCACATAGGTGCTCTGCCGTGGTACACTGGTGGGGACCAGCTAAGCACAACATATGTCCGATCAGTTTCAGAAGCATATACTTTGGATGGAACTCCTGGTGCTTCTCCCTCAGCTGGAGCCAAATCACATCAAACAGAATTACCGCCCTCATCAAACAGTGTGTATACACCATTCTTTCAATTAAACAAGTACAAACACCTCCAGAAAACACAATTTTAATGTCATCAGTGCTGCTTATAAAGCTACAATACCGCCATTACACTGAGTGCATCATCTGGAATGTTGGTATCAGCAAAGTCAGAACACGAACACACACACACACACACACACACACACAGCTCAAACAGGTCAATGTGGTCATATTAATTTGAGAAAGCACAACAGATGGTCACACAATCCTTTTTCAATGAAATTCTCATGAAAAGCTCATCACCACCACTCAAATAAAAGCTAATTATTGCGTGTGCCATAACTGGGATTATATGAGACATAAACCATAATGTGTCAATCATAGAAGGTTAGATGTTCATATACAAATACTACCAACCTAATAAAATTCGTAATGCATTAAATGATCAAATGTATTGTGTCTATATATATATACATATTTTGGATGCTACTGTATGTAGAATTCAGGAGTACGCATACTACCTTCAAGGTCATCAAGATATGTGATAACATCCAGTTTCCCACCAAGCCTTGTGGCTGTTAACACACAAAAGGCAAGAGTCAATCCAAGCTGAACATTCAGACATATAGTAATTTGATATTGTCTATAAGTATTTGGCAGATTTTTACCATGAAGCCTTTCAAACTCAGTAGGGTCCAGAGCAGCAATGGGTTCAGACATCCTGGAAGGCCTGCTGATGCCATGGGAGTTAACCGCACGTACACGGAAGGTATAAGAGTGCCCCTCAAACAGGCCAGGCACGGGGTATTTACAGATCTTAATGGGAGAGTCATTACATTGTACCCAGTTCTCCGTTCCAACCTCACAGCTGTCATGGAGTTCAAAAAGGGATGATAAAAGAAAAAGTGATTATTCTTCTAAAGCAGCAATGATCGCTCCATGTACTCTATAGGCATTGTGGTGGTAGTTACTCCCAAATACACAATATTAGTAATACATACGCAATAATAATAGTAATTCATTACAAATTGCGCATTACTCCTCAAAATGTACTGGGCAGTACTTGAGTAAAAAGTAATCCCATTACACATTACTTTTAAGTTAGTCCCCAAGACACATTAATCTGTACCAACCAGAATGTACAAAGATAACAGCCAACAGTCTGTTAATTGCTTTATGTAAGAAACTATCAATCATGTTTAGTTTTTCACAAAGTTTTTCTGTTTTTTCTTGAGGCATTTGCACAAATTTGGCCAACAGTTTTTTCCAACAGAGAATTTCTAAAACAAGAAAAGTCCTGTGTCTCCCATCACTAGGCATGGGATTTGACCAGGCATTTATATACAGGGGTTAGACAATGAAACTGAAACACCTGTCATTTTAGTGTGGGAGGTTTCATGGCTAAATTGGACCAGTCTGGTGGCCAATCTTCATTAATTTCACATTTGTGAAATTTCCATAGCAATTTCAATTAGCAGGGTAAGAGCACAGTTTTGCTCAAAATATTACAATGCACACAACATTATGGGTGACATACCAGAGTTCAGATGGTTTGATGAACATGAAAGTGAAGTTGAACATCTCCCATGGCCTGTACAGTCACCAGTTTATTAGTAAATAGTAAGAAGAATGGCTTAAAATCCCTCTGACCACTGTGCAGGACTTGTATATGACATTTCCAAGACAAATTGACGCTGTATTGGCCGCAAAAGGAGGCCCTACACCATACTAATAAATTATTGTGGTCTAAAATGACAGGTGTTTCAGTTTCATTGTCTAACCCCTGTAGGTTTGTAGCTTAATCTACTGTCAGGAATATGTAGAATATTTCCAATTATATATTTTCATCGTGTATATAATGAAGGCTTTGGTTACTATAGGGTTTACTTCATCCCACAAAATGACAAAAATGTCTCTTCAAGCAATGTCTGAGCCTTTGGCTTCACTGTTTCACTGGTGCTGCTGGATAATGGCACTGAATCTGATGACCATACACTTAGTATTCCAACACGTTTTCTGCTGAGTATGGAGTACATTACTAGTTACCAAACTTGTTTGTATATCCTTTTGGTCTGCGTCAGAGTTTTTTCCATTAAAAAAACCTCCGAACTGCAGACACAGCTGCTTTCTTGGGCACTAGTTCCTCTTTTGCATTTCTGGTACTCACTTTCCTTATCCTCCATCTCTGTTTTCTGTTCTTTAATCTGATCTTTAATCTTTAATATCCCAAACCAGTGGGCCACTTCAGACAAAGAACCTGCTCATCTTGTTACACTGGTGGCAAAACTCAGGATTTAGTAAAGAAAACAGATTGTCAATATAGAGCAAATTATGGTAGACCAGGTCAACCTGCAGGTGATACATCATCGGGCTGTCATTAAGCTGCACAAAATTGAGCAAAAGGTGTTCTCGAGGATTGCCAAGTAGAAGGCTGAGGATTAAGCCATCCTTCAGTGTCTCATGACCCTCTACATGTCTTTTCCTTTCCTCTTGCCAAATGTTCCTCTGCTGTTGAAAGTTCCTCTTTTGCTGTCAACAATGTATATGCTGCAACCTGTCTATGGCATAATCGTCTACAGCATTAACTGGCATGAAGTTAAAAGGTGGCAATTGGGTACATGGAAGACAATGTGTATGGGCAGAACCAGGGTGGTCCAGCACCAATGAGTCTGTCTGGTTCGTATCCCACCTTTGGCGAGGTTTCAGCTGTTTGTAGTTTCATCCAGTTTTCTGACAAAGTTAAGTTCAGGTGCATGGTTCCCTGGCACCAAAAGTCCAGACTGTACAGTTTCCTTGCACTTAAGGTTTTTTCCTGATGTGTGATTCTTGGATGTTTCTGTCTTGCCCAATATACCTGAGCCTCCGGTGCTAAGCAAGGAGATTGCTTAGCAGACCAGTGGTGCCTCCATGTTACAAACCAAAGAGCTCTTTTTCTGAAACATAAGGCTGCCCTGGTCTCGACATGCCCATATTACCTAATTGTGTGGTGTCTAGGGCCATCTGGACTTGCAGTAGAGAGAAACCATCCTCTACGAGCATCACACAGTATCTCACGCTATTGGGCTTATGAGGCTATCATAGAAGATTATGGATTCTTGCAGATAAGCTAAAGTACAGTACTGTGCAAAAGTCTTAGGCCACCATGGCACACTTAGATTTGCTATTTTAGCAACGGTATAATGACCATAGATGATTATTATATAATTTTTCCCACACTTTTTTCTCATATTCCCTTTTTTTTAGAATAAAACCAGAAAATACTGGACACACAAATGGATAAGACCTTTTTTTCCATGAAGAGGAGTTAAGAATTCAAGTGAATTCAATTCAATCGTTATTGTTGAACCCTGAACCCTTAATTAATTAATTACCCCAGCACCGAAAGTCTAGAAAGTCCTACTGGCTTTAAGTTCAGGTGTTTGGTTTCCTTTCACCAAAGATTTGCCTTAATAATTGAACAACTGAAATGGCAACTACGTTCCATGTCAATGTACTACTCAGCAGCTAATAACACTTTCCTATGGTTGAACTTCTAATGGGTAAAAATTGCAGCTGGCATTCATATGGCCCCCAGTGTACGCACTCCCCCTGCTAACATGAACTGGACTGAGCATGTATGGACAGTGAGAGAGTATATCACTATATCACTCACCGATCAACAAAGTATCCAATGATAGGTCCCTCAGTGGTGGTGTTAGGTGGCTTCCAGGATACAATGACATAATCTCTGTTAGCGTCATGGATTTTAATGTCCATGGGGGCTCCAGGGGCCAGAGGAACAGGAGGAGGGCCATCTGTAAAAGAAGGACCAGGGAAGTGAGATATTCATGAACAAACTTGACTTTTTTTAATTTGCCTTCCTCAATATAACCAGCCAATATTGCACTCGAGTCCAAACCAAAGTAAGGCAAGAAGAATTTGACTCTGTAGCATTCAGAAATGTTACCTTCCACATAGACGTAAGCTTTGTGCACTGCATCCCCTCCCTTCGTCACCATGCGCAAGGTATAAAGACCCTCATCATCTTTGGCAAGGTGAGTCAGGGTGATCTTAGCAACACCTCCCCCGGATTCCATTTTCGCCCACTTAGATGGTTTCAAAAGGTGCTCTGGAAGGTTTAAAGAGCACATCAGGGCATGTCTCATTTTGAGGATAATTGAAACACAAGCCTTCTTTTTAGATTGTGGTCCTGATAGGCAACAGAAGAGTAGTTTAATCGTGTCTAAGAACAGGAGGCCAGAAGGTGGTAATGTGAATCACAGAACATAGAAAAATCTATTTGGCAGCTCTCGTATTGGTTATGGATTCTTACAAATAAGCTATATAGCAAAAGTACAGTACCGTGCAAAGGTCTTAGGCCACCATACCACCTTTAGATTTATTTCAGCAATGGGATAATAGCCATAGATAATTATATCTCAGTCTCTTTCTTAGAATACAACCAGAAAATACAGGAAATGTGTAGTCAAAAACAGTACTTCAGATACTTCAAAAATGGAAAACAAAACAGGAAGTATTTAGTGTGACCTCCACTTACACTTGTGCAATAGCAGCGTATATCAGCTTCATCGTGATTTCTAAAGTCCAAAAAAGTTGGATCATGAATGGTCTTTTTGGAAGGGTAACAGTCAAGAAACCCCTTTTCCGAGGTGGTTACACTGGCTTTTGCCTGCAGAAGCCATTTTGTTCCTAAAATTGTACATCTGTATTGTATCTTTGGTTTATCTTAATAAAGAGACTGAGAAATAACTACATATGGTCGTTATACCATTGCTAATCCAACAAATCTAATGGTGACTTAAGACTTTTGCACAGTGCTATATATGGACACAATTCTAATGAGTGATCTCTTTTCTTTGTGCCATACCTTTCTGAGACAAAGCCCATAAAGAAATGGTTTGTTAATTTTCCTAGATAATTTGGCTGGCATGCACAGAACCCTGACCATAACTCTACCAGACACCTTTGAGACTGGAATGCCAGCAGTGAGCCAGAGCTTACTGGCCAACGTCAGTGCCTGAACTCAAAGTCTGGTCAGAAAAGTGACAGCTGTTGTAGCGGCAAAGAGAACCAAGTCCAAAAAAAAACATGTTGTTAAGTGTTATTTCTGGGTGTCCACAAACTTTTGACTATATAGTGTAATGTGTAATCTTAAGTGTATGTTGTGTAGCGTTTTCTCTACCGTCTCTGTACCACAAGGCTTCAGGCTGCAGATTGATCAGATTGGGAGATATGGTCATCTTACAGGCCAGAGTGACGCAGTCACCTTCTTTACCGAATGTCACGTTAAATGTCTCCAAAAAGGTGATGGTGATCTTTGTGTATTTAATCTCTGGTAAAATAACATCTGAGGGCACCATAAGATAAACATGTCTCAAGTACAGTGACAATACAGTGCCAGTGTTATGACTTTTATAATAAACCTTTATAATAAATGAATGTATGATCCTTATGTGCCACCTAAAACTTACATTCATAAGGCATCCAAGAGTAAGGAGATACTTTTTCTTCATCTTTAGATCCTGTAGATGCCAAAACAAACACAATAAGGGCAGAAATAGTTAAAATCAAAGAATTCAGACTATGCAGCCATGCAAACTCATTTTTTCGAGCCTGTCTAAGATAAGGAAACTTGTTAGGTGAAAGGATTTCCTGCTTAAAGCGCTTACATTTAGGCCTGAAAAAACAGGCAAAATACAAACTAATCAAGTAAGCTGTATTTGATAGGTGTGTCGAATGGTGCTATTTTTATTTACACTCACTGTCCACTTTTTTAGGTACACCTATTCAACTGCTTGTTAACGCAAATATTTAATCAACCAATCCCGTGGCAGAAACTTTATAGATTTATGTGTGTACAGTGGTGCTTGAAAGTTTGTGAACCCTTTAGAATTTTCTATATTTCTGCATAAATATGACCTAAAACATCATCAGATTTTCACACAAGTCCTAAAAGTAGATAAAGAGAACCCAGTTAAACAAATGAGACAAAAATATTATACTTGGTCATTTATTTATGAGGAAAAATTATCCAATATTACATATTAGTGAGTGGCAAAAGTATGTGAACCTTTGCTTTCAGTATCTGCTGTGACCCCCCTGTGCAGCAATAACTGCAACTAAACTGTTTCCTGTAGCTGTTGATCAGTCCTGCACACCGGGCTTGGAGGAATTTTAGCTCATTCCTCCGTACAGAACAGCTTCAGCTCTGGGATGTTTGGTGGGTTTCCTCACATTAACTGCTCGCTTCAGGTCCTTCCACAACATTTCGATTGGATTAAGGTCAGGACTTTGACTTGGCCGTTCAAAAAACATTTACATTTACATTTACAGCATTTAGCAGATGCCCTTATCCAGAGCGACTTACATTTAATACAGTCTTACAATCCAAGCAATTATGGGTTAAGGGTCTTGCTCAAGGACCCAGCAGTGGCAGCTTGGCAGAGGTGGGATTTGAACCCTGGACCTTGTGGTCCAGAGTCCAGTACCTTAACCGCTAGGCTACCACAGTCACATTAACCCTATTCTTCTGTAACCATTCTTTTGGTAGAACGACTTGTGTGCTTAGAGTCATTGTCTTGCTGCATGACCCACCTTCTCTTGAGATTCAGTTCACGGACAGATGTCCTGACATTTTCCTTTAGAATTCTCTGATATAATTCAGAATTCATTGTTCCATCAATGATGGCAAGCCATTCTGGCCCAGATGCAGCAAAACAGGCCCAAACCATGATACTACCACCACCATGTTTCACAGATGGGATAAGGTTCTTATGCTGGAATGCATTATTTTCCTTTCTCCAAACATAACGCTTTTTTTTAAACCAAAAAGTTCCATTTTGGTCTCATCCGTCCACAAAACATTCTTCCAATAGCCTTCTGGCTTGTCCACGTGATCTTTAGCAAACTGCAGACAAGCAGCAATTTTCTTTTTGGAGAGCAGTGGCTTTCTGCTTATAACCCTGCCATGCACACCATTATTGTTCAGTGTTCTTCTGATGGTGGACTCATGAACATTAACATTAGCCAATGTGAGAGAGGCCTTCAGTTGCTTAGAAGTTACCCTGGGGTCCTTTGTGACCTCGCCAACTATTACATGCCTTGCTCTTGGAGTGATCTTTGTTTGTCGACCACTCCTGGGGAGGGTAACAATGGTCTTGAGTTTCCTCAATTTGTACACAGTCTGTCGGACTGTGGATTGGTGGAGTCCAAACTCCAAGCTCCAATGTACAACGGAAATATCCAGTGAGTGGCAGTTCGCTGGGCAAAATGCCTTGTTGATGCCAGAGGTCACAGGAGAATGGCCAGACTGTTTCGAGCTGATAGAAGGGCAACAGTAACTCAAATAACCACTCAGAACAACCGAGGGATGCAAAGGAGCATGTCTGTATTCACAACATGTAGAACTTTGAAGCAGATGGTCTACTGCGGCAGAAGGCCATGCCAGGTGCCACTCAGGTCAACATATTACATACCTTACTGAGCAGCTCTACATAGAGTAGGACACTGTATTGTACAGGGCATTGACTAAATAGCCAAGATACTGCAATGTTTCCCATATATTGATTGATTAAGATTAAGAAAATCTCATCTCATTGTAAAGCTTTTGCTCAGTCCCTCCTTACACTCTCTCTCTATCTGTCTCTCTCTCTCTGACACACACACAAAACCACAATCATGAAATGAGGAACATTTATATGAGAGTCTATTATGCGACAGCAGAATGTGTTCCGGAATGTGTGCCACAAATAGAAACTCATTCTCAAATAGAAACTAATCCACAACTGTCCAGCTATCCACGTGCGCTTCTCATGCTATGGAGCGCAGATCCAGCAATCCGAGTGATATGACCGGAGACTCAACAAGTGAATGTGAACAAGTTTGTACAGTTATAAGTTAGAGAGAATATACTGGTAGTGGGGGAACAAACATAGGAGTACTACGTACAATAGGACAGGCACATGCACTTACAAATGCCATTTACACCTTGTTACAAATACGTAGTGGAAAGTCATACACAGTAAGATTGTATCAATTGTAAGTCGCTGTGGATAAGGGTGTCTGCTAAACGATGTAAATGTAAATGTTCCACACCAGTAAATCTGGTGGTGGTATAAATGCACCTATAAGTTAGCCTGCCAACCGCAAATAAAAGCGAAGAAGAAGTATGCGTGCACATACAACCTCATTTCCAATGAAGTTGGGACGTGGTGTAAAACATAAATAAAAACAGAATACGATGATTTGCAAATCCTTGTCAACCTTGATTCAATTGAATACACTACAAATACAAGATAATTAAGGTTCAAACGGATAAACTATATTCACTATATATAATATTCACTCATATTAAATTTGATGTGTGCAACACGTTCCGAAACAGTTGGGACAGGAGCATGTTTACCACTGTGTTACATCACCTTTCCTTTAAACAACACTCAGTAAGTGTTTGGGAACTGAGGACACTAATTATTGAAGCTTTGGAGGTGGAATTCTTTCCCATTCTTGCTTGATGTACAACTTCAGTTGCTCAAAAGTCCGGGGTCGTATGTTGCGCTTCATAATGCGCCCCACACATTTTCAATGGGAGACGGGTCTAGACTGCAGACAGGCCAGTCTAGTAGCTGCACTCTTTTACTACGAAGCCACGCTGTTGTAACACGTGCAGAATGTGGCTTGGCATTGTCTTGCTGAAATAAGCAGGGACGTCCCTTAAAAAGACGTTGCTTGGATGGCAGCACATGTTGCTCGAAAACCTGTATGTGCCTTTCAGCATTAATGGTGCCTTCACAGATGTGCAAGTTACCCATGCCATGGGCACTAACACACCCCCCGTACCATCAGAGATGCTGGCTTTTGAACTTAGCACTGACAACAATCCAGACAGTCCTTTTCCTCTTTGGCCCGGAGGACACGACGTCCATGATTTCCAAAAACTATTTGAACAGGACACTTTTCCACTTTGCATCAGTCCATCTCAGATGAGCTCAGGCCCAGAGAAGCCGGCGATGTTTCTGGGTCTGATATATGGCTTTAGCTTTGTATGGTAGAGTTTTAACTTGCACTTGCAGATGGAGCGACGATCTGTGTTCACTGACAGTGGTTTTTTGAAGTGAAGTCAACAAAAGACTGGGAAAGTTGAGGAATGCCCAAAAAACACCGGTTTGGAACATTCCACAGGTGAACAGGTTCATTGGAAACAGGTGAGTGTCATGATTGGGTATAAAGAGAGCATCCCTGAAAAGCTCAGTCGTTCACAAGCAAGGATGGGGTGAGGTTCACCACAAATAGTGATATCTGACATGTGGTGATATCTGTTACAGAATGATGTCGGTTTTTAATGCAGTGCCGTCTGAGGGATCAAAGGTCACGGGCATTCAGTGTTGGTTTTCAGCCTTGCCACTTACTTGCAAAGATTTCTCCAGATCCTCTGAATCTTTTGATGATATTATGGACTGTAGATGATGAAGTCCCTAAATTCTTTGCAATTGCACATTGAGAAACGTTGTTCTTAAACTGTTGGACTATTTGTGGTGAACCTCGCCCCATCCATGCTTGTGAACGACTGAGCCTTTCGGGGATGCTCCCTTTATTCCCAGTCATGACACTCATCTGTTCCCAATGAACCTGTTCACCTGTGGAATGTTCCAAACAGGTGTTTTTTGATCATTCCTCAACTTTCCCAGTCTTTTGCTGTCCCTGTCCCAACTGTTTTGGAAGGTGTTGCAGGCATCAAATTCAAAATGAGTGAATATTTGCAAAAAAACAATAAAGTTTATCTGTTTAAACATTAAATATCTTGTCTTTGTAGTGTATTCAATTGAATATGGGTTGAAAAGGATTTGCAAATCATCATATTCTGTTTTATTTATGTTTTACACAGCATCCCAACTTCATTGGAATCCGGGTTGTACTACGTATCGCTTGCCAGGGAAAATGAAAAATTCAGAGTATAGTTTCTGCTTGGATCTCCATCGTAAAATGGGGAGTTCCTCTATATTCATTTTATTGATAAGTTGTTTGTGATGTAGTCTGAGACTATGCTGTATGGCTGTGTGAGTTTGACAGTTTGAGTGGAAGAAAACTTACTCTTGACAATCACAGCAGCCTGAGAGGAGGCCTGGCCATGGGAATTAGACGCAACAGCCGTGTACTGTGCTGTATCATTAGTCGTGCACCTGAAATAAAGAACATACACATTTTAAGCGCTGGATACTCTCCATCCTCCATACAAGTTCAGGATCGGATAGTCAATAAAGACTTCAATCTTATTCGACCTGTTAGTCAATTGATAAATCTGCCAGCAAAGCAGTGTCCACTTTGTTCAGCTATAGCATCATTGTAATTTCTGACATCTGGACAGTACTCAAAAATGTCTGCCCAGCCTATAATGAATAATCTGTCTTTGATCTAGTGCTGTTGAGAGAAGCTGGAATGTAAAGTATGCAAAGCAGAGAGTTCTGCTTACACATACGATTTGAGTATAAATTAAGAGTGAGAAGTGAAATATTAACTTCCTCTCTAGCAACTTCTAACATGTTCCTTGTATGCACTGGTCGTTCCCTAGATAGGGCTATCTGAAATTGAAAGGCGCAAGGCTGTGTTATCAGCGTTGCAGGACGTGGTCAGGAGTGAAGCGTAAGTTGCAAACGTAATGCTGCCGGGAGAGAGAAGTCATGGTAATGTGACCTTCACTCCAATGCTTCTATTTTAAAGCTATGCTCTTTCATATCCACCGCTACAGCAATGTGTTTGTGTTTCACAAACAAAAAGTGAAATCACATTTCACCTTCCACTTCGTCAGAGAAACAAGAGCATTGTTGTTAAGAAACTTCTAACGTACATAAGAGCAGAGAATAATTTTGCCAGGGTTTGTGCTGAGTGATGTCTTTGGGTGTCTTATTTCAAGAAATGCAGAAAGAATTCCCAAAATAATCTTCGCTGTGAATCCCTTCGCTCAGGGCTCTGATTTTAACATGAGGGGTGAAATGGACATTGGAAAGAAACCGATGTGGGGATAGAGAATGTGACCCCGTGCTCTTGAAGGAACTGGCAGGTCGCATGACGCTGAGCTCAGCACTATGGCATGAACAGCTGAGGAGAGCTCAAGATGTAGTAAGGCTCGGACTAAATTGGGGACAAAAATGTACACACCCCTGGCTTCCTTTTGGGGAGCGGTTTGGAGCAGTGTGCAAACACAATGTGGGTTTAGGGATTCTCTGAGCAGCATTATCTGAGAGGTTTAATAAAGCTGGGCTTTATGTATAGTCATTGACAAAAAATAACTCACCCAGATAGAAATGTCAGATTGCTGCAAAACTCAGCATGTAGCTATGTCTCAGGCAGATATGTAAAGTCTGATTAGACACTGGGTCTTGCCACAAGAAAGCATAAAAATGCTTCCCCCGCTGCCCTATAAAAAGGCTCTGGGGCTACTTTTGGGTGGTGTATCTCTTGAAGAGAGATCATTGGCTGCTAGACATGCCTTTATGACACACTCAAAGACATTTTGCCCAGCTGACAGACTTTGAGAGGGGGCGCATCATTGGACTGAGAGAATCAGGATGGTCATTTTGACAAACTGCCCACCATCTAGGCAATTCTGACCCTAGCTGACCGTAGGTTCCTTGAGAGCACGTACACATGCCGAACAGGCTCTGGATGATGCAGAGAGGATCGTTTGAGCCACTGACAGGCACGGACAGCTCCCACAGTTTCGTTGTAGCACCTTCACTACACACCCCTGTCTCTGCCCAGACCATTTGTTGTCATGGCACCCATTACCTGTCCTACCATTGACAGCTAGACACCATTCTCCTTCGCTTGCAGAGATGTTATAATCAAGAAACCTGGACTGCTACGGAGTGGAACCGTATCATCCTTAGCAACAAATCCAGGTTCTGAATGGGATCCAGAGATGGGATCTGATGCGGCCACGTGTTGCCTCTCATGGCAGGGCCTCCAACTGCCACTTTTCAGCAGGATAATGCTCGCCCACACACAGTAAGGGTTTCCCAGGAATGTCTCTGCCAGATTGCAACACTTCCTTGGCCTGTTCGATTACCAGATTTATAGTCAATCGAGCATTTATGGGCCCAGCTGGGACGCCAGAATCGGCAACCTACGAGTGTGCAGGATCTACAGGCCCAGCTGCAACATCTGTGGGCAAATGTGTCACAGGATACCTTACGGAACCTGTCTGCTTCCATGCACCACCGAATCTCATCTTGTATAAGGCTAGAAACGGCCTAACAAGGTACTAGAGCCTCCTTTAGGTTTAGGTTTGGCCAATTATACATATATACTGCATATACACTCGCTAATCACTTTATTAGGTACACCTCCTTGTTTCTACACTCACTGTCCATTATATCAGTTCCACTTACCATTATAGATGCACTTTGTAGTTCTCAAGTTAAAGACTGTAGTCCATCTGTTTCTGTACATAGTTTGTTCATCCCCTTTACTCTGTTCTCAAATGGTCAGGACCCCCACAGGTCCACCACAGATCAGGTACTATTTGAGTGGACACGGTGTTTAAAAACTAACAAAGCATGTAGAGAAACAAATGGACTTCAGCCTGTAATTGCAGAACTAAAAAGCGCATCTATATGGTAAGTGGAGGTGATGAAATTGGCAATGAATGAAACACGGAGTTGCACCTAATAAAGTGATCAGTCAGTAGATGTACATAAGTGCCAGTAGGTTTCTAGTGTTTCTAGTTAGTGTTCAGCATGTGCTGCAGTGGCTGAAAATGAATTAAAGAATGATTCATTCATTAATAATTAACAATTGTTGTGCGCTGATTATTTTATTGGATAAATGATTAAAATCTATTTAATCAGGAAAAGAGACGGCATAAGCAATTACTGAGACCATGACTGGAATTAGAGTCAATTACACAGATCTGTTAAATACTGGTTAGTATTCATATAATAGGCACAGCGTTCGAGCTATTTCACATTAATTAGCACCCACAGAGTGAAAAAAAATCAACACTAATGCCTTAATTACTTCAGGATGGTCAGACAGTGAATTCCAGCGCTGCTCTCCACAAAGTAATTTCCAGAAGAAACGTCAATGACAACATCATCCTTGAACCTGCAACAAATCAGTGAGAAGAGAGGAAGAAGATCAATAATTCCTTTGATCAAATTGTTGAGAACGCCTTGCTGCACATCGTAGCGCACTGCTTCATGTAACTTACAGACACGGTACAAGTTGTACATTTTAACATGCTTGGCTCCAGAGTGAAAATAATTGTAATGCATTTACCCTGTGGTTAAGAGGAACACTAGCCAAGCATGAGCATTTGTGAGTTCATGTGAATGTGTAGGCAGTTATTGTTGTCTTGCAAGTATGCTGAGCCTCCCCAAATGGCAGGATTAGGAAATCCTGCATTTTGGAGAATAGTTGGCTTAGCTTATGATATTCAGTAAGATATTCAGTAAGAACTATCAGGTTCTTAATGAAAAAACTGAAATGCAAGCATTTTAAATCGTCTAATGAATTCAGCTTGGCAGAAGTGGGATTTGACCCTGGACCTTCTAGGTCCCATTTACAGCATTTAGCAGACGCCCTTATCCAAAGCGATTTACAATTGATACAGTCTTACAATCCAAGCAATTGTGGGTTAAGGGTCTTGCTCAAGGAGCCAACAGTGGCAGCTTGGCAGAACCCTGAACCTTCTGGTCCATAGTCCAGTACCTTACAGTCTTACAATCCAAGCAATTGTAGGTTAAGGGTCTTGCTAATTAGATAAAAAATAGTTTAAAAGGGGCAATTTGTTACATTTTGCATTCTATTCCTGGTGAATGAAATTGTGATTATGAGCTCCCTGGACAAAAAAAAAATGGCCACCTTGCATGTTTAAGGTGGTAGTAACTTCAGGCTCCTGCAGATGGTGTGCCATGGGATTCATAAATTAAGAAGAGGTGGTACAGTGCAGTGAATGTCTCGTTCGATGTGTGGAAAATGGGTCACAAAGTAGATGGCAAAAAGGAGTGATTGCATTTGAGTGTGCCAAAGGCCATAGTGTGAAGGAAGTAGCTGAATATGCATGTGTATCGATGCATATGGTCTAACAGCAGTGGCAAAAATCCCAGTCTACGGGAAATTCTCATCAGAAATTGTGTCCGAAAAATGAAACTGATGGACCGCTGGGGTGTTTCATGCCGTGTGAATATGAATCTCATTGCTTCCAGGGAAGAATTGCTTCTAGAAGTCAATGCAGGTCCTTCACAACCAATTTCTGAAAGAACACTCCACAGTGAACTGCATACCATGAACATAAGGAGCAGAGTGGCACGCAAGAGACCTGTGCTCACTACTTCTTACAAAGTTGTTCGGATACAGTGGGCAAAGAGCCACTAAAATTGGACTGTTCATGGCTGCTAATGTGTTATCATGAATGATGCTAGGCATCATGTTCATCAAAGACCTCAGGAAGCCTTCAATGAGGACTGCATGCAAGGTGTGGTTCAAGGTGGACAAGGTTCTGGCGGTGTTTTAATTACACAGAAATGGGTCCTTTGGTTGAGGTGACAGTATATTTAAACCACAATGCCTCCACTGAGCTGCTGGACAACCAGGTTTTGCCTTTTTTTGATTATCTAACCAAGGAACATAACATTCCTATCCCTGTTTTCCAAGATGACAATTCTCATATTGACAGGGTTGCAAATGTGACTGATTTTCATGATGAACATTCAGGAGCATTCATATATCTGGACTGGCCTGCAAAATCCCTAGATGTGAATCCTCGTCAACATTTGTCAACACAATCTGGCCGAACTGCGAAATTTGCTGATGGCAGGAGTGGTTGAATATTGGTCACTTTCATCCAGACACTTGTCCAGTCCATGCCAAATTGAATCGCAGATGTTATTTTCATGGTGAATTTTTGTCTGGTGAGCTTATTGTACTTTGGTTTTGCTCAAAGTCCACCTCCTAATGTAAATCTTTTCTAATGGTATTAGAAAAGAGCCAGGACTTATTGAAACTAGAATCAGGGCTATGACCTCAGCATATAAGTGTACTAACTTTAACCCTATCCCTTAAAAGAAATCAGCTTAACAACGCAGCATTACAGACATAATTCAGGTAGATATGGTTTTATTAGCTTTATACGGTGGGGAGACAAGCAAGAAATGATATCCTGGCAGCTTGCTCATTTGTGTATGATTTGTCTTGCCTTTATGGAACCAGCCCACCAATGGTCAAGAGACAACAATGTCTAGACAACAATACTAGACTCCTGAGCCCCATTCTCCATTTTTGAAGAAACGAAGGTGTGCAGAAACAGGGAGGTGATGGGTTTTCAGTTGCTCTTTTCATTAGCAACTGCGAACACCTGAGAGAGAAATATGAGAAGTTGATACTTTTAAATCAAACATCCAAAAGTTTTGTTTTATGATAATGCTAGGGACTGTGGTAGCCTAGCGGTTAAGGTACTGGACTATGAACCAGAAGGTCCAGGGTTCAAATCCTACCTCTGCCAAGCTACCACTGCTGGGTCCTTAAGCAAGGCCCTTAACCCACAATTCGCTTGGATTGTAAGTCGCTCTGGATAAGGGCGTCTGCTAAATGACATAAATGTAAATGTAAATACCAGTAAAAGAAAATGCCTGGGCCAATTGTTGTCTTGTCTTTTAACCGTCTGAGGACATTTTGTTCTTCACTGGTCGTAAGGGGACTTAAGATATTTCAACTGAAGTGATATGTCTTTAGTAGTCACTAACCAGTTGACGTATGGTTTGGGGTAGCCCTCCACAGTGCAGAACAGCTTTACAGGAGTGTTCTCAAACACAGTGTGTGACCTGAGCCTGACCAGGAACTTGGGGCCTCTGATCATGGACGACTCACGGATGTACTTCTCTGGAAGTTTCCTCTCGACCTGCCAGAGAGAGAAAAGAGGACTATTTTGTGTTTTTCCTCTGCTTTAAAATCCTATACTCATTGAAACTGTCATTCAAATCTGTAGGATCACTTAAAATCTGACATACTATAGAACCTATTTCCTGAACTCCAATAAGAACGTTTTTTATGACATACTAAAGATGTGAGTCTAGAAATCACTGCATTTATGAGGTAGATTGAGGTCCTAAAGGAAGTTAGGTGAATTACAAAAAACTACGGGTGTGTTTAGCGATTACTGACTGGCTTTACATGCACTTAATCCGATCATAGTCATATTTCTGCAGTTATCTGATTATTCATGTGGTCATATACACAGCATACTCTGGTCTAGAAATTATGTTAAGAAATTTGATAAAGAGAGCTGGATTTTACTCCAGATTTCTCAGCGCATGTATTATTCTTAGAGATTCAGCTTTTTTTGGGATTATTCATATAGATCTGGTGCAGGATTCACTTACGGGATCTGGCAACCCTGGAATTAAGCGCAGTATATACTTGAGAAAATGAAGCATTTGATTAGCTAATATTAAAGTTTGAAATTTACGTCACATTTTTCTGTGAGATTATTGGCTGGTTGCAAAATTCAAATCAGATTATTGCCTAAATCATGTAAACCTGGAGGCTTCCCATTGTCATGATCAGTAGCGGTTCTAGACCATGTCAGTTGGGGGGCCAGTCTAGGGCCAGTGGTTTTCTTAGAGGGGCCGATTACTTTCTAGTTCACATTAGTAGTGCTGCTTTGTCGTCGTGTGTTGACAGAAGTGAAGAGATTCATGCCTAATTTAGGGGCGCCGTTGGGGGTGTCCAAGCATGTTGTGACAGCGCCCCCCCCCCCCCCCCCCGGCCATACCACCCCCACCCCATATCACCCCCCAGAATCGCCAGTGAGTCATGACTACTCGAGTGCATGTATACTCGTTGATGAGATCACTGACAAAATCTGATCATTGTTCGTTTCCCATTACCCCACTTACTCCAGGTCAGGGTCCACGGGGGTTCACAGGTGGGAGCCAACCCTGAACAGGGTGGCCAGTCCATCAAAACAGGGGGGACATGACAACCACACACACATACTCTCAGTCTTCTTTCTTTCAAACTCCGCAATATCTCACGCCTACGTTCTTTTCCTGACCCGCGCCAAACTGCTGAGCACCCCTGGTTCATGCACTGTCTCACTAAGCTGGACTATTGTAATTCCCTCCTATATGGGCTTCCCGGCTAAATCCCTTCGTCCCCCCTTCAGACTGTCCAGAATGCTGCCTGCTTCGTCTTCTGACCCAGTCCAGAAAGTACGAACACATCACACCAGTTTTAGAACGTTCCACTGGCTCCCCATAGAAATTCTGGTTTCTCACATACAAAGCACTCAACGGGGAACCCCCCAAGAATGCTGCATGCTCGGTCTTCTGACCCAGCCCCGCACAAAAACAAAAACCCAACAGCCCAGTGAAACCCGCACCCCCAACATCCAACCACACACGTTTTAAGAAACGTCTCCACTGGCTCCCCATAGAATTCTGGTCTCACCTACCCCAAGCACTCCACGGGTTTGGCTCCCCTTATATCTGCCAACCTTCTCCATCGCATATGTAAACCCACCCGTAGGCTACGATCCGCTGATAATGGTCTCCTAGTTGTACCCAGATTTAGGTTAAGCACTATGGGTGGTCGCTCTTATAGTGTTGCCGAACTAAAACTCTGGAATTCTCTTCCCCTCTCTCTTCGTCTTGCTTCAACTCTCAACTCATTCGAAGCTCAATTAAAAACTCACTTATTTATTCAATATTTTTACCCATCCCCGACTACTTAGGTCTGTCTGTGTTCTATTTTGTTGCTTGTTTTGTTATGTTTTTGTTTGTCTTCTGCTTTTCTTTCTGTATCCATGTGTTAAGCGTCCTTGGGTATCATGAAAGGTGCTATACAAGTGGAAATTATTATTATTTTTTTATTATTATTCACTCACACTGGGGCACTGTTAGAAATTTTTTGTAGTACCCTGAGGAAACCATGCAGGAATGGAAACCGAAATCTAGAGTGCTAACCGCTACACCACCATTTCTGCCCATGTTTGGTCATGGTTCCACTTTCTTTAAATAATTACATGTTATTTTACAATATTAACACACAAACAGTTAACCCTTAAAGATGTGTAAAATGGACCTTAACCACATTTCGAATATTCTTCTCAGATCGGTAGTCATATCTCACTTCTTGCACTTCAGAGCTAAAAGCATAGTTATTCACATCCATTACAATGATACATACCCCAAATGATGGTACAATAGAAAGCAGCATGCATATCAAGTGTGGCTTGGCTCGAACCTTATTACACTCTTTCCCTCAATACATACAGTTACTGTGCAAAAAGTCTCAGGCATTCTATATTTTCAGTGTATCTGTTTTCAGTCTTTATTTATGTTTTAGTTGCACTTTGTAGTTCTACAATTACAGGCAGACTGTAGTCCATCTGTTTCTCTACGTTACTTTTTGTCCCCTTTACTCTGTTCTCAAATGGTCAGGACCCCCATAGGACCAGCACAGATCAGGTACTATTTGGGTGGTGGATCGTTCTCAGCACATGCAGTCTCACACTGACGTGGTTGGAACAGATAGTAGAGTGGCTCCGTCTCCACTGCCCCCATAGCCACGACGCAGCAATCCCGGATCTGCCTACGGCAGACCACCCCGTTGGCCCTGGCCTTCTTTGCCCCGGTCACCTGAGCTCACCACCCGATCATATTCGCTTCAGCCCCCCCACACACACAGTGCACCACCCCCCTCCCCCTGCCGTGGTTTTTCACCACACTCCCAGCGCCAGGCCTGCATCACGCCTCACCCCCTAACCCCACGCACCCTAACCATCCCAGACTCCCACTAACCCACACCCAACCCATCCCGTGTCCCCCACTCGCACCGGGCCCCTGAGCACCATGACCACCCTTTTAAAACTCCAGCCAGCACTGCTGTATCAGCTAAAACGCACACCTACCAACACACCACCACCTTCAGTGTCACTGCAGGGGCTGAGAAATGATATAACCACCCACCAACAGTACCTGTTCTGTGCTGGTCCTGTGGGGGTCCTGACTAAAGTATTTAGAGAAACAGGTGGACTACAGTCAGTAATTGTAGAATTACAAAGTGCCAGTGACCACTAAGGCTTAAATAAAGAATACGTCCAGAATACTTTTGCACATTACTGTATATTCATTTATACTTTTAGCAGGCTTAATTCCAAATTGCTAAATGCTAGAAATAGAATTGCATTTTAATATAAAATTATAAAACCCCATATGGCCAAAGTGTGTGGAAAGCACCCAAACATCCAAAAATATATACAGTCCATTAATATGTATTCCTCCTCTATACACAGATGCTACAATGGTATTCCCACTCTGCTCTGGGAAGTCTTTCTAGTAGTTGAATCATGACCTGAAGGCATTCATAAAAATTTAAATCCTGGCTTGTGCTTCTATCCAAACAGGCTTTCCAAGCCTTCAGATGGTCAGATAGGAGCTTCAGATGGTCAGTGATGAGACAGTTTGGAAATTAAACCTTTCTGAAATAAAAAAGGACTGAAATTACCAACCACAACCACAGTGATTGGGCAGAGTGAGTGTGTGGAGAGTGGGCGAGAGTATTTGAATGGGGGCATATACACAGTGTCCCAAACAGCAAAATGGTGTCCTAAATTATATGGCGAATGCTTGTGTCACTATTTTGAAAATACTATTTTGTACATGGTATATGGATTGGCACTGTCAGGCACTCAAAACTCTCTCGGGCCAGAGTAGAGAAGAGCTCTGAAAATCAGTGTTGTTTTGAAGCTATGTTGAAAGCTTACTTGCATGTTCTGGTGTTGTGGTGGGTATATTTAAAAAAATCGTTTAGTATGGTAGTGTGTGAAACATAACAGTATAATGGCACACCCCCCACCACACCCCACCCCCCCACCCCCCCTCCTCCCCCCCCCCCACTCCCCCCACCCACCTGTGTGTCATTTTATTTTTTCCTAAAGCCCACAAATGAGGTCAGGTGGTCCTCTTGCCTCATCCCGCGCCAACCACCACGCTCCACGACCTAACAGTATAATGGTGTGTCATTTTATTTTTTCCTAAAGCACAACAAATGAGGTCAGGTGGTCCTCTGTTTGCACGTCAGTGTAGAGGATTTTGTATAGGGGAGCTCTGGGTTGTTAAGACCCGAGCATTCATTCTCTATGCAATTTTTGGATGAAGTCACCACAATGAAGTCACGACTGTTTAACTGGTAAGTATTAAACTGTTTATTCAATGCCTGAACTGACAATGAAAAAGTGGCCAAAACCAAAACAAAATGAAACATTTGTCCGAAGGCTGAATATTAAAAATACTTTTTAGCAGGTTTCACAGTTCAATCGAGCACAAAATTATTAACCATTTTTAATTTCTCTTTTTACTTTATGCCTCCCATATTAGGCATGAAATAAAACATGGGACAAGAAAAATTTGAATGTTCCTCTTTGTCAAGGCAGGATGAGGGAAATTAAATACCAACTTTGTGGCAAAAAAGACCATTATCATTGGGCATTTACAGCATTTAGCAGACGCCCTTATCCAGAGCGACTTACATTACTACAGTCTTACAACCCAAGCAATTGGTAGGTTAAGGGGTCTTGCTCAAGGGACCCAACAGTGGCAGCTTGGCAGAGGTGGGATTGAACCCTGGACCTCCTGGTCCTTAGGGGTCCAGAGTACCGTAAAAACCACTTAACCACTATGCATGACAGGGCATGACAATAATTAGTAAAACCAGGTACACTGTCTCATTAACCAGTCGTAGGGTTCTATTGCTAGTTAGAAAGTTCTCATAGAGAGCGCCATACATAGGAAGTTAGGCAGCTCACTAATTAATGAGACAGATCCGATAACATTTACATCAAGTAATTTAGCAAATGCAAACAAAGCGCTCACACTGTAGAGCCCTGCTTCACAACACAGCCAACATGTGTGGTGGGTGTGTATGAATTGATCGCGTCATCCAAACACGTCATTGTTCGCACTATAAATGTGATCAATGCATCTATACTTCACTTATTCATCTAAACCTAAACTAAAATCTCTCTGGTTTTTTCACTTATTTCAGCCAACAAACACTAAGTGCTTTTTTGCCTCCACCTTATGACCTGTTATCGTTCAAGGTGGCTGAAGCCTTAAATGTGTCTATAATTAACATGCTATAACTATGGAAATGCAATCAGTGAAGCTTCTGTCCTGATGTTACATCCAGAGGCTCCCTCGTTGGCGACTTTTGAAAATGGTAGTGACGCAGCAGCAAGACCATCAGACATCTCGCTTATGTTGTTGTCAACTTGTATAGTTGTGCAGCTGTGTGTTGTCCTAAATATTCCCATTTTTACAATAACATCACTTAGCAGGGCAGGAAATAAACTATAACTCATCTTTTGGAAAGACCCTGCCATTCCTATGACACTGCCAATTTGAAAGTAAAATGAGGAGAAGAATCCATATTGCCAGGGTTTGCCTCTGAAGACTACATTACTGTTACACTTTGTTTTATGCCACCTGTTTACTAGTGGGTTGCTGGTGGTTTACAGAAATTAGTATATTAGTTCAAAGGGATGTTACATGCTTTGGTGCATGTCGTTTACAACCTTAATTGAATTGAATACAGTGTAAGACTGATTACATCTAATAGCAATAAAATATCTGCCTGACAGTGACATCAACGTCCCTTTATACCCCTGGTACAACATATAGTGGGGGCCAAAAGACTGACATCACTAGTGAAAAATGCTTGTTTTTGCAATTTCCTCGACTTTTTGTATACAAATCATATACCTGGCGGACAAAAATACATTAGTCAGTTTAAGGAGGTAGTAACTTCAGGCTCCTGCAGGTGGTGCTGCACAAGGATGACGTGGGCCTATAAATATTTTGTGCCTGAGGGGTGCTACGACAGGATTTGTAAAACTGAGGAAGAAGGTGGTACAGTGAGTTAATGTCTCGTTCGATTGTGTGAAAAACTGCTGGTCGAAAAGCAGATGTTAATAATTGGCAAAAAAGGAGCGAGTGCATTTTGGGCGTAAGCCATGCCAAAGGCCATAGTGTGAAGGAAGTGCTGAACTGCAAATACTGTTGTTCCAAGTGGTACAGTTCCAGCACCCCACACACGATGTTCATCCCCTTCAGCTTCACTCAAGCTGCTTCCGTCATAAGCTCCAGCCACCATCAACCCAGGCCCACACCGGAGGGCAGTAAACCTCACCTTTCTCCAGTTGGCTGTGGGTCGAAGTGCCCGCCAACGACTTTCCTGCTAGACTCATGGACCCTAGAGTGACTCTGTGTATCCGGACTACTTAATGCCGATGGCATATTTCACACATTTATTTGAAGTATGACTCCATGACTTTAGTTTTCATTCTTAAGATGTATCATCTACGCCGCCCCAAGGAGGTCGGTCAATCCCTTTTTGAGTCTGGGGGGGGGGGGGGGGGGGTCCTCCCAAGGTTTCTTCCTCATAGCACTAGGGGAGTTTTTCTTGCCACTGTCGCCCTAGGCTTGCACTCAATTTGGGGATTGGACGTAGATATTAGGAGATAATCTAAACTTGTAAAGTAAAGTTGCTTTGAGGGACAAATGCTCCATTGTAGAAAGCGCTTATAAATAGATCTGACTTGACTTGACTTGAATTTAGCAGGTGTATCAAAGCATACGGTCATACAGATCTGGCAGCAGAAAAAATCCGAAGCTAAGGGAAATTCTTGGAGAAAGAAAATTCTTGGAATTCATGGAGATACGTTTCAGTTACAGATTTACTTTTTTGTCCGATGAGTATATAAGCAACATAGCAATGTATTACAAACAATTTGGAATTTTAAAAACCCCACTGGGCATTTATGGGCACTTAAAGACAGAGGGAGCCAAGCATGCAGTAACATCACACGATGCTCTTTGGAATAAGGTGGTACCTTGGTTCTGGACCACCTTGGAACTCGTCGAATTCAGTTCTCTCCTTTTGACTCTTGGCTTCACATCCATTCTCTGATTTAGCACAAACTTGTGGACTGCATGCACGCTGTCATTACAGCCAAAAGGGGGAACATACTAAAACAGTAATATAGAAGGCAAGGGATCCACACCTTCCCTTACCCAAATTGTTAGGCTGATCATATGAATTGTAATAAAGAATAAAATATTTTCAGTTTACATTTTGTTGTACAGTTAAGGTTAAGTGAATGTGAATCGGTTAAAAGTTTGTCAAAGCCTTAGTTCAATTCTCTGTTTACAAAAGTGCACAGCATCTTAACCTGGAGTATCCTTGACCACATATTTTGACTCCGTACTGCGATAGTCATGAGCGAAATGCTTGGGTCTTACGATGGCTGCAGCCATGTTCAGCTTACCCACAAAGGACCTATGAACTGATATGAGTAAAAAGGGCACGCATTAGATTCAGTAATTTAGTAGTGATATTCCTCTCAAATGCAAGTCGGAACCATATTCATTCAAGCTAATTCAAATCCATTTTTTAGCCCAATTGTACTCAGTGCGATTTAGGTTTTACATCATAAGATATATTACAGAAACAGAGGCTGTGCACCCCCCCCCCCAACCAAGCCGAGACCCCCCCCACCCCCCACCCAACACACGACACCCACCCACCCCGGCCCCCACCACCACCCCCCCCACATCAACAACAGAACAGGCCCCCACCCCCACCAAATTTTATTAGTAAACCTGTACGCACCACACACCCCATGGGCCGTACCCGGCACGATCAGAGAGGGATATTAAATATGGGTATAGGGTAGTAGAGTGCTCTGTAATGTAGATCAAACTATGATCTGAGCATAAAAAAAAAAAAAAACTTTTATTAAATGCCTGTTCGTGTTCATTAAGGGATTACCATCACCAAGCCATAGCCAATGGTGATGTGTCTTGCATCACAAGATTTAACTCGGATCACTTTAATATTGTGCAAATGAATAGCGATTGTTTATCATTAATCATTCTAATAGCTTCCATAAAAAACTGAAAGAGAGCCAAACGAATTAGGGTTTGAGAGTTAGGGGTAGACGTAGTGTTCTAAGCAGAATAATACACAAACGAAGGATGTGTGTTTGTGTGTGTTGTGTGATCATAGAAGCCATTTATCATCACAAATCCTCTAAACTTAGAGGGAAGCAGGACAGATAATATGAAGAGAAATTCCCACCATTCATTTCCATATTGTATTAACTGCCGACCTAGACCTTGAAGGAAGAAATGAAAGTGGGTCTTACTGCTTAAAAGTTGACCAAGTTAACAGAGGTAACCTAATCCATTCATTTCAAACCCATAAGAAATATCACAAAATGGCAACCTATAAACATGCCTCTGATCTTGAACTGCACTGATATCCATCAAGCAACAAGCGAAAGAACTATGGCAAACACTCCCAATTTGTTGAAACCCTTTAGTTGAACCCCCAGGTTTTCACTCAGTCCTGTTACCCTAACATATTCCCACTTCTGAAAATTAGGGAACGTACCAACAAAGTCCCATGTTCATTGGGAAGTTGTATCATCTGGATCTTCTGAAGACCATGGGAAGACCAAAATAATCTCTCTAATTTTGTATTTGATGATATTGTAAAAACTATGACTGAGAAGTGGTCAATCATCAACTTACTAACCTGCTGGGTAAATCATTAGAATGTGGTCATTAGTATGAACGCCATTGTGGTGAAAAATTTTATGTATTTGCTAATTCTGTGCTGAAACCTCAACACTGAGTAACAGTAATGGGCGGAGAAACAATGCAAAAATGTTAATAAAGTTGCCAGAGACTGACCAATATTCATTATGAATAGTTAAAGTGTGTTTGTTGTTAGATTCAGTTTTTTGAAAAACAACAGAAAATTAAGTTTCATTTTTAAGAGTTTACAACAAGCAAATGGGCAACCATTCGGTGGAAAGCCTGGCATTATACAAGATTACCATTCTCCCTGATCATTAGCATTATCATTTAGACAACCGAAGACTCAGAAATGTGGTCTGAGAAACAGCGTTTCCGAGATGCAGATTTATAGAAAACAGCTAGTGTAGAAGCATTTATTTTCCTAAGAACCCACAAAAGCTCTTTAATCCAAAGTGCAGAAAAAAGCAGGCATTAAAAGAAATACACACATTTTGCAACTTACCGGACAGAATGGACAGCAGCGCCCTTAACAACCACAAAATCAGGATCGGGTGGCCTGGGAGTCAGTGGCTGATGAAAACAAAACTGTTCATTCCCCCACATGGAGCATGCCATCTCCCTGTACACCATTATGGATATGCAGGGAAAACTATATATATAGCATTTACACTCACTTCTCAGCATCATTTCTTACTGATAGTCTGCTATGTAGTAAAGTCTTAATGGAAAATGCATTGTAATGACTCGGTTTGAGGTTGTAGGAAGAGTGTAGTGTAGTAGCTGTAGCAATTAGGTGCTTTGGTGAATTTCGGGGTCTGTGTTATGGGAAATTTCATTGTTGTATTTCGATTGTATAGAGTGATGTTGTAAAATGAATGAAAATGTAAAGAAAGATATAGTAATGGGGAACTTTTCTTCTTTCTCAAAATTTTCACTACATTGGTCGAAGCTATGTAGTCTTACCGTCTCAGACTGGTTCCTTCAGACAACCCTGCAAAGACACTGACAACTGGCAAGCTCTATTTTTGACAGCAGATTAAGTTCACAGAGACGGCGATGGTAATAGCCAGGGAGCTCCTTAAGGCCGCTCATAAGCTGCTCTACTCTTCAAATCATAGGAATTAACTTAAGGAGTCCTGCAGAGTCATTACGTTTTGCACCGCATGCTTCCCATATTATTAAGCTGTGTGGTGTATCATTAGGCTTAACTACAGTATATGGCTGTGCTTTAAAGGCAATTTTTAACACTTCACTATTAACTAACTAGCAGCCACTTGCCACCTTAAAAATTGGCTGTCAGCACTGGCAGTATGCTGTTTTTGTCCATTGTAGTATAACTCTTTACAGTATTTATTTAGCAGCCACACTTTCCTGAGTGATCCCATGTCGAGACAACAATACCTGCCTATGTAATTTGCTGGAAAGTGGCTAAAGGCATAGCCAACCTGAAGTTTGCATCAGGGACCCTGTCAAAAAGTTGCATTATTACTACCGTACTAAATGGCATCAAATGTCATGGGAGTTCCTTGACTATTCAAACATGGAGAGAAATAGCTACAGCATTGGCTTTTTTTGTACACTCATTGACAAAAAAAAAGCTAACCAAGAATGAGTTGTTGGGATCAAATGAAACTTTATATGTATAAAATGCAATGATGATATACAGTATATACCAAGGGGGCAAAAAAAGGTGCCAGAAAATCCCAGAACTACACGGAGGGACCTGATGAATGACCTGCAGAGAGCTGGGACAAAGTAACAAAGGGCACCATCAGTAACACAATACGCCCAAGAGGGACTCAGATCCAGCAGTGGTCAGGCGTGTCCCCCTGCTTAAAGCCAGTACATGTCCATGGCCCATCTGAAGTTTGCCAGAGAGCATATGGATGATCCAGATAAGGATTGGGAGAATAGGATATGGTCAGATGAAACCAAAAAGAACTTTTTGGGTAAAAAACTCAACTGGAGGAAAAGGGATGCTGAGTGCATCCCAAGAACACCATACCTACTGTGGAAGCATGGGGGTGGAAAACATGCTTTGGGGCTGTTTTTCTGCAGAGGGGACAGGATGACTTGATCCGTGTTAAGGGAAGAATGAACGGGGCCATGTATCGTGAGATTTTAAGCCAAAACCTCCTTACATCAGTGAGAGCATTGAAGATGGAATGTGGCTGGGTCTTCAGCATGACAATGATCCCCAAAACACACGCTCGAGCAACAAGGAGTGCTCCATAAAAGCAATTTCAAGGTCCTGGAGTGGGCTAGCCAGTCTCCAGACCTCCACCCCATAGACAATTGGTGTGGAGGGGAGTTGAAAGTCCGTGTTGCCCCCCAACATCAACTGCTCTAGAGGAGATCTGCATGGAGGAAATGGGCCAAAATACCAGCTACAGTGTGTGCCAACCTGGTGAAGACTTACAGGAAAACGTTTGACCTCTGTCATTTGCCAACAAAGGTTTATGTACACAAAGTATGAGTTTGAACCAAATTTATTGACTAAAATACTTATTTTCCACCACTAATTTTACAATTAAACTCTTTAAAAATCCTACAATGTGATTTCCTGGATTTTTTTTCTCATTTTGTCTCTCATAGTTGAAGTGTACCTATGATGAAAATTACAGACCTCTCTCGTCTTTCTAAGTAGGAGAACTTGTACAATCAGTCACTGACTAAATACTTTTTTGCCCCACTGTACATGATTACAATATTAGAGGAAAAGAATAAGGTTATTGGAAGGAGGCTCTAGTACCCTGTTAGATGAGATACGGTCGGGCATGGAGGCATCAAGGTTTCATATGGTATCCTGTGGCACATTTGCCCACAGATGTTGCAGCTGGTCCAGTAGATCCTCCACTCTCATAGGTTGCCGAATCTAGCGTCCCAGGTGGTCCCATAAATGCTTGAATGGTGATATGTTCCTGATCTGTTAGTGTCCCTTGTATCACTACTAGGTTGACTGACTGTCATACGTGATGGCTCCCCAGATCAGCACACCAGAAGTTTGGGCAGTGTGTTGCTCTACTGCAAAGGCAGGATTGAAGCGCTCATCTCAAGGCCTCCATACTCTAACCCAACCATCGTCGGATCCCAAACAGAACCTGGATTCGTCACTGAAGACAATACGACTCCAGTCCATAGCAGTCCAGATTTCTCGTTCACAACACTACTGGCTGTCAGTGGCAGGACACGTAAAGGAAACCGTGACAACAAATTTCTTTGTGCTAAGCACCTGGAAATGGTCCGGGCAGAGAGAGTGGTTTGTAGTGAAGCTGCCACCTGGAATTACAAGGAACTAAATGTTACCCAGGATGATGCTTTTAAAGTACCCAACAAGGGATGGTATATCCATCGCTGTATAGCCCCAGGGAGCAGTCACCTTACAGCTCCAGAGGTTTATGGAATGGGACAACTATTAATTTGGCTTTTTCCATTTTCTATTGGTAAACACTAGACACTTTTTAAAGAATACCCTAATTTCAGCGTGTTACTCATTACTCAGAATGACTTGAACATCATCTGTGTAATATGAATCAATTTTTTAAATGATTTTTCTAGCTCAGGGCTATGTAAGTGGATGCCTCACTGGTACCTGGTTTCAATTACCACCTCTCATTACTGTCTATGTGTACTGATTTAACCCATTCTCATTGTGTCAGTTTGGATTGTGTGAAAAATGAAATAAATGCAGCTATGATTGGCTAAATTGTCCGAGCATTTTGTTCACATTTTGCCTTCTTTTTGAAGAAAGGCGAATGGAATATTTATTTAGGAGCATATGAATGAAACGAGATCTATACAGAATAGTATAGATACAGTACAGATAAAATGTACACAGATGCAATGTAATAATCATTTTATTTTTAAGTCTTCCACATAAACCTGCAATAATGTTCTGTAGGTTAAAAAAAACCTGCAAAAAAAAACGTATTCAGTATTCGACCTTTGGCCAAATGTTTTGTTCGGTTTCAGTTTTCGGCCACAAATTTTCATCTCGATGCATCCCGACTTTATAACACCATCAGCAACCCCCAAATTTGGTAATGAAATTTGCACCCTTAATGTGAATCTGTGATTTAGTGTGTATTGCACACATTCCAGTGTGTATACTGATCAGCCATAACATTCAAATGCTTAATCAGACTGTGATCAAGGGAATTTGAAGGCCAGATCAACACATGGAACTCTGTCATGATCCTCAAACCATTAGACAATACAGTTACCATTAAAGGGTGCACTTTGTTTGCATGTTTAGGTGTGTCAAACATCCACATGACTGCCGAGACCCACGGTTTTCCAGCAGAACATTGACCAGAGCATCTCACTGTCAATGGTACTGACTTCTCCTGTTAGTGGTTTTAATGCTCTGTGGCTTTACTGACCTGCGTATGATATATACTGCGACCCTCAACGAGTTGAACGTTCAAACCATTCCAGAAACCTCAGCTCTGTGCATAAACGTTCAACCTGTAACTATTTTTACCGGTGTTGCAGTTCAGTATACATGTGCAGTGCATGGGATATTCTAACACGAGAGAATCTATAGCTAGATACAAACTGTCCAAGTGTGATTGTGTCACTTCAGGACAGAGGCTTAAAGCAAAACGCGGGAGTGTTGGGTTTGTTTGGGTTATTTGGGTTCATAACCGGCTACTAAACTGTGTAACTCAAACTTTAGAAACATGTATAACAGACGATAACAGAACGGAAGTAACGTTTTCTTGTTTCCAGTAAACCACATCCACGTGACAGTCAAACTGCGCGTTGCCAGATTGGGTGGAATCCCGGACTTTGGACTGATACTGTTTTTGTTTATTGCTCACCATAGACTAGAAGACTTTGAAACGACTCGGAAAAGACTTTTAAAAGATTAAAAGGTGACACCCTCTTACATCTAAAGTCACAGAGCTTTGACTATGATTTTGCAAAGACTGGGGATCTTGCATGGTCAATAACTGCAAGACTGCAGCTAGGTTCCTTTTGAGATATCCCATCATGACCACTTCATCAGTTTTTCTGTCACACTACTAGCTCATAATGTGAAGTTTTTGATTGTTTGTTTGTTTTTAATAGAATTTACTTTGTGTTCAAGTCTTCCGTTTTGTAAGAATGGTCTGTCTGGGCCATCCTTAGCCTATTTGCCATGTGTGTGCCCTCACTGAACAACAGCCTGGATGGCAGACAATTCATCAAAACAACCACTCTGCTTCTCTCAGTCCAATGATGCGCCCCTCTCAAAGTCTGTCAACTGGGCAAAATGTCTTTGACTGCATCATAGAGGCTTGTCAACAATATCTCACCAAGAGGTACACTACCCAAAAATAGCCTCTGAGAGCCTTTTTTAGGGCAGAGGGGAAGCACTTTTACACCCTCTTGAGGTAAGACCCAGTGTCTAGTCCGACATTTCTCTCTGGAGGAGTTATTTTTTGGTTAATGAGAATATAAACAATATACTGTATCTAATAATGTACTGAAGATATTGATTTGAGATATCAAAGCTCATGTTTTTGTATCCTTTATTAAACTGTACAACAGGCTAAAAAATGCTGTGCGTTGGATAGTGCTTAAAAAGCAAGACCATGCCAGTTCCATGTTGGTCAAAGATGGGTTAGTGCTGTTCTGGTGCTGGTTTATCTGGTGAACTCACATGATCTTGCTGGTTAAGCTGGTTGACTCGCATTCCATTGTCCAAATCACAACATCTGGTGGCCTTTGCTGTTTCCAGTGGGGAGATCTTTAATATTGGAACGTTATGCTGAAATTTTACATTCAATTGGCAGCCCACGCCCCACCACTTAAAACATGTCCACACTTGCCCGCTGGGTTGCTAACTGGCAGAACAGGGTGCCAGTCCCTTGCAGGGAACACACCAATTACCTACAGCATGTCTATGGAATGTGGGAGGAAACCAGAGCATCTGGTGAAAACCCAAATAGACACAGGAAAACATCCAGGCCAGGCCTGGATGGCCCACTCTTCTGGCTGCTGGTGCAGTTCTGGCTGTGAACTTTCAGACAGATTTGGTCAAAGGCATTCTGCCATCAGTGCTTAAACTGAGCCATATTTGGTCCAGGACTATCTGCTATCTTGCTAAAGCCAAATATAAACATGAAACCACCCAATCTGGCAACCATGTAGGTGGGCCAAAGCAGAGTCCATCCGATGTAAACACAGGTACTTAAGCTAGTACGACGGAGCTGGAGTTTTGTTGAGTTTGGAGAGGTAGATTAGACTTTAATCAGACCTTTTTGTGGTCTAGTTTTTAACTAAAATATTTATCGATTGATAGAACCAGTCGTTTTCTTTTGAGGACACAACAACTGTTGTTTTGCTCACAACAGATACTGCTTAGAACGATTACAGAGAGAAACGGGTAAGTTTTGCAATATAGGTTTTTTCTGTTTACTTTACTATTTTAGTTCCATTATTGTAATTACCGTAAACATGCTGATCGTTTCGTAACAAAAGTAAAGTAAAACTAACAGCGGCGACTAACGTCTTGTTCTCTTTGATCAAAACGAGCCAAATGAACCGAGATATTCGATTCCCAAACATGAATGAACGAACAGCAAAAAATACGTTTATGCGAACGTGAATTAATTTTTTTATTATTATAAATATTAATGAAAAAATACGTCCAGGGTTGCTGTTAGCAGCTAGGGTTCTGTAGTGTACTGGCACAAGTTCTTTAGCTACTTGGCGTTAATTAAAAGTAGTAAAGTAGAAGCTGAGGTATGGTTTATATCTATTACTCAAGTAGAAGCATACAAGTGCATGCTACAAAATGTACTTAAAATAAAAAAAAAAGTATTTATTTTAAAAAGCCTTTCAAACTACGGTCTTTGTAGTGCAAAAGGTACTCATGCATGACACTGAGGGTACAAAACGGTTTGTTCTGCATCTACATGAGTCATCTTCAAAACAATACATATGACGTTATCATATTAGCTAACCACAGCAAAAACGGAATGTAAACTTTTCCAGACATGAGGAACCAAAATATACAACATACTTTGCTTTTTTTAATAAATAAACGCTGCAAAATCGCTCAAAATTACACATGCTAATACTCAGTATTGCTGTATAACATGATATTATTTCTTTGAAACACTGTCATTGCATTTTAGAATTTTTTAGAGCAGTTCTGTCAGGGTGTGTTCACGCTAAAACAGCAGGTTTGGTTCAGTTTAAATGAACCCTTGTATGATTGCTCCGTTTGGGTGTGTTCATACTTTTAGCTCGGTTCGCTTGGTCCAGACCAAAGCAGAAAATTATAGGCTGTGTCTGAAATGTTCCGCTCGTTTACTCGTACACTATTCCCTATATAGTGTGTGCTGTGTAGTGCACTATATAGGGTAGCAGTGAGCAACACAAACGAGGGAATTCAAACAACACTTACTAACGCCAGAAACAAATAATCTTGACCTTTAGTCTCATAAACCAACCGAAACACTAACAAGCCTACCGGTGTTGTCACAAGACGTCGGAGTAATAAAGTTTGGCGATGTTTTAATTTAGCTCACAATGCTATTTGTCAAGCGGGAAACTTCACTCATTTGTCCGACGAACTAAAACCATGATTATATTATAGAAATATTAAATGCACTATTTTGACCAGTAAACACATTATCAACTGTTTGTCGCATAATAGTCATTAAATAATGTTTTGTATAATATAATACTTGATATAATATAATCCTATATATACTTAAGCAATATTTGTACACGAAAATCGTCACTCCGGTGGTTTCAGATTTATCTGTCATCTTTGACTGTGGTAGCCTAGCGGTTAAGGTACTGGACTCTGGACCAGAAGGTCCAGGGTTCAAATCCCACCACTGCCAAGCTTCCACTGTTGGCTCCTTGAGCAAGGCCCTTAACCTACAATTGCTTGGATTGTAAGATTGTATCAGTTGTAAGTCGCTCTGGATAAGGGCGTCTGCTAAATGCTGTAAATGTAAATGTAAATCTTTGCCGAGTAAAGCCGAAGGAAATCGCTATGCATTGTGGCATGTTGGTCTGTAAGTAGTGTACATCAGTTGTCCACTACATTTACAGTGCATTATGGGTAACAAAGTAGTGGACTATATAGGGAATCGATTTGTCTGCTGAGAATCCAGACAACACTACAAAATGGCCGACACCCTAAATAGAACACTAAATAGTAAATGGGGTGCGATTTCAGACACATTTTAGACCTGGTTCACTTATCTTTCACAGTTGTGAACCAAAATATGTAAACAAAAGTCATGTTATAAATTCACATAGTCATTGGATGGCTTTTATGGTGTTTTGCGACTAAACTTGCCAAACTTGTGCTAGGCTAAACACGCTCATTCTTAATATGCGCTGGTGTTTTTACCGGCTGATACCTCATAAAGAGCTCCTACAGTTGAATTCCTCTGTTATATGCATACAGTGGTGCTTGAAAGTTTGTGAACCCTATAGAATTTTCTATATTTCTGCATAAATATGACCTGAAACATGGTGGTGGTAGTATCATGGTTTGGGCCTGTTTTGCTGCATCTGGACCAGGACGGCTTGCCATCATTGATGGAACAATGAATTCTGAATTATATCAGAGAATTCTAAAGGAAAATGTCAGGACATCTGTCCATGAACTGGATCTCAAGAGAAGGTGGGTCATGCAGCAAGACAACGACCCTAAGCACACAAGTCGTTCTACCAAAGAATGGTTAAAGAAGAATAAAGTTCATGTTTTGGAATGGCCAAGTCAAAGTCTTGACCTTAATCCAATGGAAATGTTGTGGAAGGACCTGAAGTGAGCAGTTAATGTGAGGAAACCCACCAACATCCCAGAGCTGAAGATGTTCTGTACGGAATGGGCTAAAATTTCTCCAAGCCGGTGTGCAGGACTGATCAACAGTTACAGGAAACGTTTAGTGGCAGTTATTGCTGCACTATCTACTTTTAGGACTTGTGTGTAAATCTGATGATGTTTTAGGTCATTTATGCAGAAATATTGAAAATTCTCGGTCCGCTTTCCAAATGAGCCCTGGTGTCGTTTGATTGATGTATGGACGCAGCAAGGACCAAAGACGCATAAACAAAGGGAGTGACGTTACAAGAACCGACCAGTAATTTAATATAACATATATCATTTGACATTACAGTTATCAAGCAAATGTAATTATGGCTGTGTTAAAGAACTGGCCTTGATTCTTTCATTCCAAAGGACAGAATACTCAAGCATACCTGCTTCTTCTAGTTATAGGAGGCAAGTTTCTCATTACACGTCAATACTGCAGTCTTCTTGCAGCATCCATCCTTTTGTGCGCATATCGGTGGAATTAAATGGTACGAGCTCTTTGTGATGTATCAGGTGGTAAAAATACCAGGACATATTAAGAAATCTGATGAGCATATTTAGCCCATCAGACAGTCTATGAAGATTGTTATGTTGTGAAAATTCGGCAGGTTTGGTCACAAAATGTCATGAAAGTATATCAATAGGTGACCTTATTCACTTAACGTTTGTTTACATGTTTTGGTTCGATGTCAACAGTGTCAGTGTGAACGCTTTGCAAACCAGGACTAAAATGCAGCAAGCTGTCAGTTTCTGCTTTGGTCCGGACCAAGTGAACCAAACTACATGTATAAATGCACCCTTAAACACTGCTACATTACTTAATTAAAAAAATACTTCTGCAAAGCTTTTAGAAATATTACCTAGTTTTTCTGTATAACTTTTATATTCATCACTGAAATATAATTCACCCTCCCAGGGACATGTGAAAACCTTGAGTGTCTGATTAATAAGTGTTAGAAAGTCTTGATGAATGCCGTTTGCATCCTTTTTGGCACCTGCACCATTGTGCCAGTTGCAGTACATCACGTATAAAGCAGGCTTCCAATTGGTGCCTGACTAGAATTGCCTGAATACAAAAGAAAAATGGATGGATTCAATGGATAAATAAATAGATTCATAAAGTATCAAGCCTGTTTTGAAAATCTAGTTAGTAAAAAGTACATTGTGGGTTAAGGGTTTTGCTCAAGGACCCAACAGTGGCAGCTTGGCAGAGGTGAGATTTGAACCCTGGACCTTTTGGTCCACAGTCCAGTACCTTAACCACTAGGCTACCACAGTCCCTATATACCTGTTCATTACTGATTTAACTCAAATGCAATTCATTTGAACAGTTCTAATTATGAACTGAATGTTTTAGTTAATTTTATTGCTTCTTTTTCATAGTTTGCAATCTTTACAGTAATCACTTTGGCTATTTGAACAGCCCAGACCAATGCCCAGAGAAGAATGAAGTTTCTTGCCTTCTTCCTGTGCCTTGTCCTCTCTTGTTCAGCTGATACCATATATAAGTAAGTTGTTGGATTTCTTTTTTCTTGACTTCTTTATATACTGAAATTCACTATAAATGTGATTCAGCTTTTTATGGACTCGCTTTGTTTCTTTTAGGAAAAAATGGACCAAACTCATCTTGACTCACCACTGGCCACAGACATTTTGTAGTGTAAGAAACCATTATCCAGTGTTGTGGCACACATTATATTTTGTATTGCTCGTATAGCCTAGTGCTTAGACTAGTGTGGTTAATGGATGGCATGCTTGAGAATGTGATTCTGTGTTTGTAGATGGAATCATGCTCTACAGACTTGAGTTACTGGGCCATCCATGGATTATGGTATGCTCGACATGCTTCAGTTTGTAGTTCATTCGATAGCTGAAAGCCAAACTTGTTCACTGTAGAATAAAACTTGTTTCTGTGCACAGGCCTGACGCTGGTAATGCCTGCAATTCATCTTGGCCTTTCAATGCAAGTTCCATTGAGGTATGTCCTTATTGTTGAGGTCTAACTGTGTTCTGATTACAGTCATACCTACAGGAGATTTCCAACACTTTTGTTTTATAAAATAAGCTTTGTGTTGATGATTTTGCCCAGTTGTAGGTTAACGTAAGTGTTTATGGTAGGCTCCGCTTAATACAGTAGGGCAAAAAAGTATTTAGTCAGCCACTGATTTTGCAAGTTCTCCTACTTAGAAATATGAGAGAGGTCTGTAATTTTCATCATAGGTACATGGGTAGATTGTTAAATAATTTAATTGTAAATTATGGTGGAAAATAAGTATTTGGTCAATAACAAAAGTTCAACTCAGTACTTTGTAACATAACCTTTGTTGGCAATGACAGAGGTCAAACATTTCCTGTACGTCTTCACCAGGTTGGCACACACTGTAGCTGGTATTTTGGCCCATTCCTCCATGCAGATCTCCTCTAGAGCAGTGATGTTTTGGGGCAACATGGACTTTCAACTCCCTCCACAAATTTTCTATGGGGTTGAGGTCTGGAGACTGGCTAGGCCACTCCAGGACCTTGAAATGCTTTTTACGGAGCCACTCCTTCGTTGCCCGAGCGGTGTGTTTGGGATCATTGTCATTGCTGGGAAGACCCCGCCACGTTCCATCTTCAATGCCTCACTGATGGAAGAGGTTTTTGGCTGTACAAATCTCACGATACATGGCCCCCCGTTTCATTCTTCCCTTAACAACGGATCAGGCCGTCTGTCCCCCCTGTGCAGAAAGACAGCCCCAAAGCATGATGTTTTCCCCCCCATGCTTCCAACAGTAGGTTATGGTGTCCTTGGGATGCAACTCCGCATCCCTTTTCCTCCAAACATGACGAGTTGAGGTTTTTAACCAAAAGTTCTATTTTGGGTTTCATCTGACCACAAGATATTCTCCCAATCCTCTTCTGGACCATCCAATATGCTCTCTGGCAAACTTCCAGACGGCCTGGACCATGTGCTGGCTTAAGCAGTAGGGGGACACGCCTGGCCTGCAGGATCTGAGTCCCTCACGGTGTAGTGTTTTAACTGATGGAGCCTTTTGTTACTTTGGCTCACTCTGTGCAGGTCATTCATCAGGTCCCTCTGTGTAGTTCTGGGATTTTTTTGCTCACCGTTCTCATGATCATTTTTGACCCCACGGAATGAGATCTTGCGTGGAGCCCCAGATCGAGGGAGAATTATCAATGGTCTTGTATGTCTTTACAATTGCTGCTTCCCACAGTTTGACTTATTCCCACCAACCTGCTTGCCTAGTGTAGATTCACTCTTCCCAGCCTGGTGCAGGTCTACAATTTTCTTCCTGGCGTCCTTTGCAGGCTCTTTGGTCTTGCCATGGTTGAGTTTGGAGTCTGACTGTTTTTGAGGGCTGTGGACAGTTGTCTTTTATACAGATAACGAGGTCAAACAAGTGTGACATTAATACAGGTAACGAGTGGAGGACAGAAGGGCTTCTTAAGAAGTATTTACAGGTCTGTGAGAGCCAGAAATCTTGCTTGTTTGGTGGGTGACCAAATACTTATTTTCCACCATGATTTACAATTAAATTCTTTAAAAATCCTACAATGTGATTGCCTGGATTTTTTCTCATTTTGTCTCTCATAGTTGAAGTGTACCTATGATGAAAATTAGACCTCTCTCATCTTTCTTAATAGGAGAACCTGCACAATCAGAGAAATATCTCATGCTACTGCATCATACACACAAACCAACAGTTGCATTGGTTTCTCTTTTCGTACATCAGATATCCTACAAATCGCTGAAGCAACAAACTGTTTGTTAATAATACTGGTTAAGTAATATTGTGTCCAAAATATACTTAATATACTCATAGTGTTTTGTTACAGCATACTTGCATATCATTATGTATAATAATAATAATTTAATAATCGAGAGTGAGAGAGAGATATTAAGGGTGGGCAATATGACTATATTTTATCATATCATGATACATTTTGATATTGTGATAGACAATGTGCTTTTCAGTGTGTATCGAGGATAGCGCCAGTGCTTAAAGAACACTGACCAACTGCATGTTTCCTTATAAGGAGTGTAATTAGTCCTAATATGTATACACCAGCACTACAGCATTTGAAACAAGAGGTTCAACAAACAGCTCGTTTCATTGTTTGTGAAGTGCAGTAACTCCTTTATGAAGGCACAAGCGTAGATAAATGAGTCACCGGGGGTTTTCAGAAACATGGCTGCAAGCATTGCTCACTCTCAAGTACCAGTTCCCTGTCAGTTGCAAGCTGGATCTCAGTGTATAAATATTTCTGATGCAGTTTATATTCCACCCTGTGGAAAAGTCTTGCTGATACCTCGTGCACCATTATAATGGCAAGAACTTGTAAATGCAGTGAGTTGACGTTCAGAATTTTTCTCAAAACCTTCTTCCACACCCTATGTTAATCCTATGAGAACTACTTTGGTTGTAAAGTGGGTAAAAGTTTAGCCCCCCATATACAGTATGTGTCACATATGTCAGGCTTCCCACGGCATTGGTAAAAGGTTCACGCCATATATATTCTGTCATTTCTATGGAGAGAATAAAAAGATTACTTGTCAGATTGCTACTCTTGCCTGACAAATATAAATGGTATAACATCGAAATCCAAACATACTGTTAAATGTCCTGATTTACCATCTGCTATGAGACCGGCACCTCACAGTCAGGACTGACCTGTGTCAGAGCCTCCATAAACATGACAGTGAGTGATGAATGAGTCCGGGGTTGAGAAAGTAGACCAAGGAGAGGACGATATGGATACACCGGCACATTTTAGAACAGTTTGTACAAATTTTAAGTGTAGTAACAGCATTAATTATGAATAAGTAATATGAAGTTATTGTCAAATGTAATTGTTGTGCCACTTAAACATGCCTTGGAGAAAAATTCTAAAATGCATTCAAATTCAGCATAAAGAGTATTATAAAGTCTGCCTATTAAGTTTGTGGGACAAAAAAAAGTGTAAAATCTTGTTGCCCAGTGTAGTTATTGTGGAAGGTGTGTAGCAACTGTACATCAAAAAATGACACAATAAAAATCTAACTGTTGTTTTACTAAATTACTACTCATTAGAACTCACACAAGTGTTAATGTGCTGTACCAGTATTGATTTAAAATATAAATTGGGACTCTAGTTGATGTCAATACATACAGTGGTGTGAAAAAGTGTTTGCCCCCTTCCTGATTTCCTATTTTTTTTGCATGTTTGTCACACTTAAGTGTTTCAGAACATCAAACCAATTTAAATATTAGTCAACACAAGTAACACAAAACACAGTTTTTAAATGAAGGTGTTTATTATTGAGGGAGAAAAAAATCCAAACCTACATGGCCCTGTGTGAAAAAGTGATTGCCCCCTAAACCTAATAACTGGTTGGGCCACCCTTAGCAGCAACAACTGCAACCAAGCGTTTGTGATAACTTGCAGTGAGTCTTTTACAGCGTTGTGGAGGAATTTTGGCCACTCATCTTTGCAGAATTGTTGTAATTCAGCCACATTGGAGGGTTTTCCAGCCTTTTTAAGGTCATGCCACAGCATCTCAATAGGATTCAGCTCAGGAGTTTGACTAGGCCACTCCAAAGTCTTCATTTTGTTTTTCTTCAGCCATTCAGAGGTGGACTTGCTGGTGTGTTTTGGATCATTGTCCTGCTGCAGAACCCAAGTTTGTTTCAGCTTGAGGTCACGAACAGATGGCCGACATTCTCCTTCAGGATTTTTTTTTGGTAGCCAGCAGAATTCATAGTTCCATTTATCACAGCAAGTCTTCCAGGTCCTGAAGCAGCAAAACAGCCCCAGACCATCACACTACCACCACCATATTTTATTGTATCTATAATGTTCTTTTTTTTTAAATGCTGTGTTACTTTTACGCCAGATGTAATGGGACACACACCTTCCAAAGAGTTCAGCTTTTGTCTCGTCAGTCCACAGAATGTTTTCCCAAAAGTCTTGGGGATCATCAAGATGTGTCTGGAAAAACTGAGACGAGCTTTAATGTTCTTTTTGCTCAGCAGTGGTTTTCGTCTTGGAACTCTGCCATGCAGGCCATTTTTGCCCAGTCTCTTTCTTATGGTGGAGGCATGAACACTGACCTTAACAGAGGCAAGTGAGGCCTGCAGTTCTTTGGATGTTGTTGTGGGGTCTTTTGTGACCTCTTGGATGAGTCGTCGCTACGCTTTTGGAGTAATATTGGTCGGCCGGCCACTCCTGGGAAGGTTCACCACTGTTTCATGTCTTCACCATTTGTGGATAATGGCTTTCACTGTTGTTTGCTGGAGTCCCAAAGCTTTAGAAATGGATTTATAACCCTATCCAAACTGATCGATCTCAATTACTTTCTTTCTCAATTGTTCCTGAATGTCTTTGGATCTCGGCATGATGTGTAGCATTTAAGGATCTTCTGGTGTACTTCACTTTGTCAGGCAGGTCCTATGTAAGTGATGTCCTGATTGAGAACAGGTGTGGCAATAATCAGGCCTGGGTGTGGCTAGAGACAGTGAACTCAGGTGTGATAAACCATAGGGAAGTTATGTTTTAACAAGGGGAAGGCAATCACTTTTTCACACAGGGTCATGTAGGTTTGGATTTTTTTTTCTCCCTTAATGATAAACACCTTCATTTTAAAACTGCTTGTTGTGTTTACTTTTGTTGTCTTTGACTAATATTTAAATTGGTTTGATGTTCCGAAACACTGAGTTTTCTTTTTGTTTTGTTTTACATTTTTTTTGTTATTGATGGTTTGTTTGTTTTTTCCTTACTGCTGTACCACATATAACATGCAATATACATTTTCTATGAAATTTTTGTTAATATTTACATATTTATATTTGATCTGTTCAACAGGACTTAATGCCTGAAATGAAGTCATATTGGCCAGATCTTCTGAAACCTGCATCTACACAATTTTGGTATGGTCATGAACTTTTGTTTTATTTATCTTCATATACAGGTATGTGCTGTCTAACGCCCACATGGCGTTCTGTGAATCAGGACGTTGACCAGGTGTTTTTGTAGTCATATATTCTTTTTAGGCTATTGTAATGCATTTATAAATATAAACACAAACACAAGTAACTTGACCAAAAAAAGTCTCTAAACACATCAACTGAGTTAGAACCGTCTCTAGTTCAAATGAGCGGTAAAATAGTGATGGCACTTCGGCTCTTGAACTAAAATTCCTGCCTCTGCTCGTGGATCTGCAGCGTTGATTGGCTATTCAACGCTGTTTATGTGATCCAGTGGTGGCTGTCCTGCCAAGTCTCTGCACAGAACAGTAATCTGTTGGAAGAGAACCAACTCCAGAGAGTAATAAGAGGAGGGCAGATGCAACAGTACATAAATAAGCAATTATCATATGAGTCTGTTATAATTATTAAGTAAAATATGGTAATTAGAGCTCAGTACGGTACTGTATACTGCACATCATACGTCAGCAGTGCTGTACGGTCTTTGCCCTTTTGAATCTGTTTACCACAGCAGCGTCCAGAATTAAGACAGGTTTTTGTTTCCAGTTATAATTTCTTACAATTTTTAAGACCTCAGCCGTTGAAGCACATGGCACATACCTGTGGTTCTTATTGTTAATGTTCATCATTTCAGGACGATTCACAATTGTGACTGTTGTCTTTTATTCAGGAAACACGAGTGGGTCAAGCATGGGACTTGTGCTGCAAAAGCAGAGGCTTTAAACAGTCAACACAAATACTTCAGCAAAGCACTAGAGCTTTACCATAAGCTGGACCTTAGTGGGTGAGTGAACCTCTGTAGAGGGGCGGGCATAACTATTATATCATGATTCTTTTAGGATGACAATCCATGGTATTTATGATGATTTTCACACTGGTTTTTGAGATTTATTTGCAACTCAACTAATTTCAGTACTCATCAAAATATTAGAAATGAACAGAAGTAACAGAGACCACTTAGGCTTAGTAGCACCTTTTAAACCAAATAATAAGTGCCCTTCGCATAATATAAACAGTTTCTAAATGTAAATATCACCTCCATGTTCTAGGTGTTCACTAGTAGTAAGAATAATAATAATAATAATATGAAAGCTGGTTCTGCTAGACCATAAATGACACTTGGTGGCAAAAAACAGAGGTTGTTCATTAAGTATGCAGTTGTTTAAGTTTATAACAGAGCTGGGGAGCAGGTACAACATCAGCCAAGTTCCTCTGGTGGCATTCTCACCACAGCACGAGACTAAGAACTCAAAGTCGACCTGGGGAAACCGCTTAAGTTTCCAGAGCACATCTTGGCCACTTCACTTCGCCCAGACGTGGTGTTGACATCGGAGTCAACAAAGCAAGTGATCCTGGTGGAGCTTACTGTCCCTTGGGAAGACAGAGTTGAGGAGGCCAATGAACGCAAGAGGGCCAAATACTCTGAGTTAGTGGCTGAGTGTCGGAGTAAAGGCTGGAAAGCCCGCTGCGAACCAGTCGAGGTGGGGTGTAGGGGTTTTGCTGGCCAGTCACTACCCCGCACTTTGAAGCTCCTTGGAGTTAAGGGTCAGCTGTGCAGAACAGCCATTAGGAACATCATAGAGGCTGTGGAAAAAGCCTCAAGATGGCTATGGCTCCGGACGGGGGACCCTTGGAGTAGCAGGCCACTTGGACACAAGTTGGGAGCTGATCACCCCCGGCTGGGTTGCCCGAGCGAGGGTGTTTGATGATCAAAGACCCAAAACACCCAAGGACCTCGGGTTCATCACTGATGATGTGTCCAAGTAGCACCTAGTGGTGTATTCAAGAACTAGTTAGATGTATTTGCACTAGGGGCAGTTTAGAGCAGCCAGTTCACCTAACATACAGCATGTCTTAACCCCATATGGAAACCAGGAGGACATGAAAACTGACTGGGTTATGATTCGTTAACTTTGGGCCCATTCATTTCTTATGGGAAAATTTGGGACTTTGCGGGACCCCTGCATCCACAAAGCCCTATACAAGCAGACCATTCCGGACCAGACCGGATGCAATGGCACTGGAACGGGGTTGAGAGTTTGAAAGCTACGGCAGTTGAAAATTATGACATCATAATAATAAATGGAATAATAACACTTTCGGATAACAATAGTGTGATTGCCTCTATAGGCAATCACACTAATAACTGTTTATTATACAGACAATAAACACAAATATATCGATTGGTAAGTTTAAATTAATTAAGTTTATTTACATTCAGCAAATAAAATGGGTGGGGTTTATAAGGCAGGCTGTTACCAAGATCCACTATTCTACCGCCTGAAGCAAATCGGAGTGAGATCCCAGTGTTCTAACCAAAGTCTAGATCCTGTTTGATTAGTGATTATAAATTAGTATGATGAAGCTCTTAATGTTAATCTTATCCGTCATAAATATAAGGACAGAGCTACAGAGCATCAGCAGCTTCTCTGGGTTAGAGCTGGGCTTACTGATAACAAACCTGTCAGATGAATGAAGCTCCGATCGGCCGCGGATGGTGTTTAATGAAAGAGCCGAGTTTAACACCAGCAAACGACGGCTTTGTGAGGGATGACGCTGCTTCAGTTCATTTCTGTTGATGCGACTAAAACTGATCTTCAGTCTCATTGCTCTTCAGTCAAGCTGTGAATCCATTAAGAGCCCATATAATACATACTAACCTAGTGGTTTCATGAAAGAACAATAATCTGTTTGTACTCAGATTCTCATGTCTAATCTACTAACAGTGCCTCGTGATTTCTCAAACGTTGGCTTATTTAAGACACTTGCTAGAGTAATGTTTACTGGTCACGTTGACAATGCATCATAAAAGACGGTTTATAAGCAGTTCCACACAGATGTCACGTTTCAGGAACTGCTGATGAGGAAATGTGGGCTTTTTTTTTCCACTGTAAATAGAACTAGTAACCATGTCAGCTTTTTAATGTGTTGTTCTTTGTTCTCATGCTTTCACAATTCATCATGTGCGTATGACATCAGTGTGCTGAAGAAGAGTGCGATTGTGCCGTCTGAGGAACTGTACAAGGTGTGTAACAGATTCCTGCCTGGTTTAACATTTCTGTGCATGGAACGTATTTGTAAAGATGAATGTACAATAGCTTATGAATAGGGGTGGGCAATTATGGGGAAAAATATTAGATCACAATATTTAAAGGTTTTCACGATACTCGATATTTATCTCGATGCATGTGATCGCAGAAAAACTATTATTCATATTAAATATGTATTTAGTGAAGTGATTTGTATTCAAAATGTGCTGCAGTTCATCCATGCAGTTACTAAGTGTTCTTTAAGCACTGATGATATCCTTGATATGCTCAAAAAAGCCCATCGTCTATCACAATTCAAACAATTTATCATGATATGATAAAATATCGTCGTATTGACCACCCCTACTTTTTATTTATTTGTTTATTTTAACTTTCACCCAAAATGCAGTGGAATTCATATACAGGAATGCACCATTTAACATCCGTCCAGTCAACGTCCATTTGGCCGAGGTCTTAAAAATTATAATGGGAAATAAAAATCTGTCTCTCATACAGTGGTACCTCAGTTCTCATCATTAATTCGTTCCAGAAGGCGTGTCAAGAACCGAAAACAATGAGTGCAGAGCAAATTTTTCCCCATTCGGATTAATGTAAATTTAATGAATCTGTTCCAGACCCCCAGAAAATCCGCACTGTATAAGGCGTCATATGCAACAATGGAGTTGTATTGTACAGACAAATCCATCGATGAGTTTAATATAGTCAATAATGTATCATAGTGGAGCCTATTACACATGAACATTTACATTAAGACTTATATTAACGTACAGTTGGTCAAAATTTTGTAACACAAAGCTTATTTTATAATAAAGTATTGAAAAATCTCATGTAATTTAGTGAGTAATGGATTGAAAGTGAAAAGTAAAAGCAAAACACTTAGCCTGAAAGCCAGTTTTTATTTTGGTTGCCTGTCATTAATTTTTAGGACCCATGGGGGACTTCTTTGCACTAGGAATATAGTAGTGTAGATGTAATAATAAAGAAAAGCACAATAAACACAGCGGAGATCGTCACTGTCGTGAATCTGAATCACTGTGTACTGAATCGTGAATCGAGTTTCGGCTGAAATGAGTCACGTGGCTCGACTTGTCTAAGCAAGTGCACGAATTTCGAACAAACGACAAGAACTGAGACAAAGTTTTATAGTCAAGCGCCGAGAAAGGATTTTGACCGAATTTTCACGTGACTGACGGAAAATTAGTAGGAAGGAACCCTTGTGACACCTGCTGACAGAACACATATTTAGAGTATTGAAAGGGAGAAAACAACATGGTAACGTTCCTACTTTTTTCATTTTAAGTACAGTACTGGTACTAAATGTATTCATTTTGAGTTTTAATTCACATTATTGGTGAAAATAAAACATGTGCAATCAACTACAGTGGGGCAAAAAAGTATTTAGTCAGCCACTGATTGTGCAAGTTCTCCTACTTGAAAATGAGAGAGGTCTATAATTTTCATCATAGCTACACTTCAGCTATGAGAGACAAAATGAGGGGGAAAAAATCCAGGAAATCACATTGTAGGATTTTTTAAAATAATTTATTTGTAAATTATGGTGGAAAATAAGTATTTGGTCAATAACAAAAGTTCAACTCAATACTTTGTAACATAACCTTTGTTGGCAATGACAGAAGTCAAACGTTTCCTGCAAGTCTTCACCAGGTTGGCACACACTGTAGCTGGTATTTTGGCCCATTCCTCCATGCAGATCTCCTCTAGAGCAGTGATGTTTTGGGGCTGTTGCTGGGCAACATGGACTTTCAGCTCCTTCCACAAGGTCTGGAGACTGAGGTCTGGAGACTGGCTAGGCCACTCCAGGACCTTGAAATGCTTTTTACGGAGCCACTCCTTCGTTGCCCATGGTGGAAAATAAGTATTTGGTCACCCACAAACAAGCAAGATTTCTGGGCTCTCACAGACCTGTAACAACTTCTTTAAGAAGCTCTTCTGTCCTCCACTCGTTACCTGTATTAATGGCACCTGTTTGACCTCGTTATCTGTATAAAAGACACCTGTCCACAGCCTCAAACAGTCAGACTCCAAACTCAACCATGGCCAAGACCAAAGAGCTGTCGAAGGACACCAGGAAGAAAATTGTAGATCTACAATAGGCAAGCAGGTTGGTGTGAATAAATCAACTGTGGGAGCAATTGTAAGAAAATGGAAGACATACAAGACCATTGATAATCTCCCTCGATCTGGGGCTGACTAAATACTTTTTTGCCCCACTGTATGTGACTCAATGTTCGGTCGACATCCATTTCGGTCAATATCCAGTTTCACAGAACGTAATGTGGATTAAATGGTGCATACCTGTGCATATTTTAAATAAAGCAAAGCTGGCAATACTTAATTCAGCAATAGTCTCATGAACTGACGGAAGCGTGAGCCTAAAACACATACTGCAATAATGTTGATTACTGTTCATGTTTTTTGCATGATCATCAGTTTGTGGATTGAGGAGCGTTCATGTGCCACCTAAAACACATGAGCCTAGCATTTTAAGACACTGGGCCTCATTGTTACTGTTACCACTGTGGTTGTTTAATTATGTCATGTGATATCCCTGCTGATGTTTTCTTAGCTGGCAGATATCGAGGGAAACCTCACCAGTTCATTTGGAGTAACGGCAAAAATTCAGTGCGTTGACCATGACAAGGTAGGAATCAGTGTTGGTGCAAATCAAACCAGAATATTTGTATCAATGTCTTACTTACTGTTGAGGTACACTCACCGAGAACTTTATTAGGTCCTTGTTTCTACACTCATTGTCCATTTTATCAGTTCCACGTACCATATAGAAGCACTTTGTAGTTCTACAATTACAGACTGCAGTCCATCTGTTTGCCTGCATCCTTTGTTCGTCCCCTTTACCCTATTCTCTAATGGTCAGGACCCCCACAGATCAGGTACTATTTGGGTGGTGGATCATTCTCAGCACTGCAGTGACACTGACGTGGTGATGTTAGTGTGTGTTGAGCTGGTAGTTTTAAAACACTGTTCACTCATGAGACAGTCTCCTTGTAACCCTAAAGTCAGAGACAGTAGGTCATCTGTTGTTGCACAGTTTGTGTTAGTCATCCTTTAATCCTTTAAAGCTCAGTGTGCTACCTACAGGATGCTGGTGGTTGGAAATTTTTGGCAAGTGGACTATTTTTCAGTCCAGCAATGACACTGAGGTGGTTTAAAACTCCAGCAGCACTGCTGTCTGACTCTCTTTTACCAGCAAAAACACACTCTAACATACCACCACCAGATCAGTGTCACTGCAGTGCTGAGGATGATCCACCACCAAAACAGTATCTGGTCTGTGGTGGACCTGTGGGGGTTCCTGACCATTTGAGAATGGAGTAAAGGAGAAACAGATGGTCCATCAGTACAGTAAGTCCATCTATATGGTAAGTGGAGGTGATCAAATGGACAAGGAGGTGTACCTAATAGTCATTGGTGAGTGTATGACCTACTATTGATATAGTATCACTGTTCCTGAAATCAAGCTTCTAGTAGATTACAACAATGCATAGATCTTCTCAATCTTTGTTTTTCAGAGATCTGATACTCAGACACTGGGCCAGATAGAGATCTGTTTTGACAGAGACTTTCATCTGATTAACTGTGAGAAGCAAATGGAGGGGTCTGCAAACCTCAGTAGCCACCCAGGCTTCAGTGTGTGTGATCAGGATTTGCCAGTCTACTATCCACCAGTACAAAGCCGGCTGCAGGTGCCCAAATTTTTGTAAGTTATTGAGGACTGCAACATGTGGTGCAATTGTCTGCTTCAGAGCTGGCCAGTCTCTTGCAAACTTTCTTCAGAGCTGACCCAGTCTTTGTTGCAAACCTTCTCTGTTGTAAAGTGTCTGCAGGATTTCCTCCAGCTCTTCAGTGCTGACGTAATTAGACCACCAGGCCTGCTTGTATAGTCATTCTTTGCAGTCACATGTACACCAGTAGAGGTCAGCACTTGCACTGGTAATCTGTTCAATACATAGTGCTTCTTACCAGAAAATTCTTTAAGAGCATGTTCACTGAAATGTTGTGCATCAATCAGAATAAACAAGAAGCACAAACCATAAACAAAATATTAGTACAGTACTGTGCAAAAGGCAGATATTCCATTGTTTTAGCAATGGTATCGTGACCATATAATTATTTCTCAGTCTCCTTATTAGAACGCACAGGAAGTATTTATACACTATTAAAGACTACAAATCAGAAAAACAGCTTCTATAGGATACAGCGATAAGCAATGGGAGCATGTGGCAGCTTCATCGGAAGGAAGAAGCTTGATCAGGAATGGTCTTTTTGGAAGGGTTACAGCCAAGAAACCACTTTTTAGGAAGGTGGATTGGGACTGGGTGAAAAGGCTAAGATTGGAATGAAGATCAGTGGAAAGAGTGTTATGGAGTGACATATCCATGTTTTTGGGTCTAATCGACGACAGTATGACATGATGGTCATTGTGCCATTGCTAAAACAACAATTCTAATGGTGGCCTAAGACTTTTGCGCAGTACTGTATTTAGGATTGTTTAATTTGTATACACTTCAGCATTAACTTGACTTGTTGTGGGTGTACCTTTTCTTACTTTTGCCTTTTAAAACCTTTTCATATACGTACTTGGTTAAATTAAATGTTTCTTTTAAAAGAATCACATCTATAAAACACAGGTTTGCAAGTAGAATATAAAATACTTCTAAGTTGGGGGTAGAGGGTGTTTTCATGGCATTTCTAAACAGTTTTTCTTCTTGTTTAACTTTTGTTGGAGTGTGCACACAGTCCATTTAGCAAGATGTACTGATTAGACACTTCTCAGTAATGTTAATATCCGGTTTTAATCTTAGCCTCAGCCTTTATGCTTAAAATAATAATTACAGACAAAGGGATTCGTTTTCTCCTTGAACTGCTGTACTGTAATTTCCTTTTATTATAAAACGTGTCATTGATTGCTGGTTATGGTGATTGTTCTACCTCAGGATCTCATGGTTTTCAAATCAATTTTCAATTTCATTCATAGTAGTTATTTTAATGATTGTTTTCATATTGTGACTCTGTTCAAAATGAAAATGTTCATTCAATACTAGCTTATTGGTTTCATGTTGGTAGTGGACCCTGTTTTGGACCATTTCTGATGCAACGCTGATATTCCTGAGTGTGGTGACATCCTTAAAGTAACTGTGTAAACTCCATATGCTTACGTTTGTTGTCTCTGTTAACGTCACACACATTCGGGCCTTGAAATACAGAAATAAAGCAGAAGTCGTGTTGGATTTTCTGCAAAACCTTTACATTATCCACGATGCAGCGCAATGCCGAAATGTCACGATGTGCTTTTAGAGATTGGCGATGTCGCATCTGTTTAATATGCTGTCTAATGCAGTTACATTCTTGTAACACCAGAGGGTGCAGTCATCTGTTGTGCTCCCATATGCATTTAAAACGCCTTTGAATTTATTTTAATTGCAACAGAATAAAGATTCTTTTAGTTTACATTTTATGTAAGACTACCAAAGTACACCTTGGTTTGAATTGTTATTCTTCATAAAATAAAATTTAAAAAAAGAGTGTTTTTATCTACTATTTTAAACCTTTTCTAATAATTTGTTATAATTGCATGGGACTAAATTTTGTTTTTAAAAACATATTCAAAACATTTTCAAAAATATCCAGTGTTGCCAGAGTTTGGAGAAGAATTACCAGACTCGTTCGAGCTGATATAAAGGCAGTAGTAACTCCATTAACCACTAGTTACAAGCGAGGTATGCAGAAGAGCATCTCTGAATGCACAGTTTGTCAAACCTTGAACAAGATGGGCTACAGCAGCAGAAGACCACACCATGTGCCACTGCTGTCCGCTAAGAACAGGCACCTGAGGATGCAATTCACACGGGTTCACCAAAATTGGACAATAGAAGATTGGAAAAACGTTGACTGGTCTGATGCATCTCGGTTTCTGCTGCAGCATTTGGATGGTAAGGTCAGAATTTGGCAGAAACAACATGAAAGCATGGATCCAACTTGCCTTATATTAGCAGTTCAGGCTGGTGGAGGTGGGGTAATGGTGTGGGGATATTTTCTTGGTACTTTGGGCCCCTTAATATTAACTGAGTATTGTTGCTGACCATGTCCATGCCTTTATGACCACAGTGTACCCATCTTCTGGAGGCCATCTTCACAAGCACTTTATTGCGAACACTGTACTACAACCGATTAGGGCCTCCTTTTTCTCTCAGACCAGCCTCAGTTCTTGTGAGGCTGGTTCTCCCACATCCAAAAGCTGTTCTATTAGGTTCAGTTCCGGTGACTGGGTAGACACTGAAGAACACTGAACCCCTTGTCATGTTCATGAAACCAGTTCGAGATGATTTTTGCTGTGTGACAAACTGGAAGTAGCATTAGAAGATGGGTCTTTTTTACCTTAAAGGGATGGGAACTTTGAAAAACCTAACATAATCCTAGGCATTGCCGGCGAAAAAGAAAACTACCACCCACCCGAACACCTACCTCAACAAGTTTCAGAGAGCAATTCCCTCTCCCTCCCCAGGTTTTCCTAATAAAGTGACTAGTGAGTGTAGATCTTCTCTAAATGACCATTCAACCTCAATAACGATGATATCTTACAGACCTGAAGGGGGCAGCACTGTGGTGCAAGCAGTTAGTATGATCACCTCTGCATGTCCTCCCCTTGTCCATGTGGGTTTACTCCATGTGCTCTGGTTTCCTCCCACATTCCAAAAACATGCATTAGGTTAATTGGTTGCTGAAAATTGGCCCAGTATGAATGTGTCTGTGTAGGATCGATGTAATTTTGCTCCAACAAGCAAACCGACCTGAAGACATCTGCCATGTTATTCATCACTGAACCGGGTCATCACTGGCTTCTTCCTTTTGTCCTCCTTTGTGTTGTTACTGCAGCTAGATGCAGCTTACGGGCTTTTAAGATGCATGAATGGATGAGTGGAAGCCGGAGAGATATAATGTCCATTAGGGAATGCTGCTTTGTCCACTTTTGAAATGTTTCCTTCTTGTCCGTGACTCATAATGCAGAGGGGGATGAAAGGCTTTGCTCATTTCGGCTGATATGGAGACTCTCTTCATCGATAGTGCATTCGTCTCCATGACTGAAGATGAGGGGACACTGGAAAGCAATCAGGAGCTCAACAGTTTAAGTAAGGTGCGTCTTTTGTCTTCTATGCATGTACAGGGCATGTGTCCATTGAACCGAATTGCTCTAAATGAAGACCAATCCTAGGTACAGTCGTATGAAAAAGTTTGGGCACCCCTGATAATTTTCATGATTTTAGTTTATAAATCATTGGTTGTTCAGATCAGCAACTTGAGTTAAATATATCATATAGCAGATGAACAC